>JBBDGP010004003.1:135000-402500 GCA_037952835.1 Lithobates septentrionalis | reverse complement strand
TATATATATATATATATATAAAACCATTTTCCGAAATTCGTATTTCATAGAGTAAAATATAATGTGTATATGTATTATATTTTATTCTATTCTGTCCTATTTTTTTCTATTCTAATCTTTTCTATTCAAATTTGAATTCATTCTATATGAATTTCGAATTTCAATATATGGTTATATATCAATATATATATATATATATATAATATATATATAATATATATATATATATATATATATATATAATATATATATAATTCATATAGAATGAATTCAAATTTGAATAGAAAAAAATAGAATAGAATAGAGTAACAACAGAATAGAATAAAATATAATATATTATATATATATATATATATATATATATATATATATATATATATATATATATATATATATAATATAATAAATTTCGTAAAATGGTTATATATATATATATATATATATATATATATATATATATATATATAAAAGACCATCTTTTGAAATTCTATTTTTTTTTCTATTCTAATCTTTTCTATTCAAATTTGAATTCATTCTATATGAATTTCGAATTTCAATAGATGGTTATATATAAATAAATATCTAATATATATATATACATATAAAACCATTTTCCTGAAATTTGAATTTCATATAGAATGAAATTGAATTTAAATAGAATAGAAAATATCTTAGAAAAACAATAGATTAGATCGGGAAAAAAAAAAAAAAAAATATATATATATATATATATATATATATATATATAAAACCATTTTCTGAAATTCGAATTTCATATAGAATGAAATCGAATTTGAATATAAAAGATTAGATTAGAAAATATTAGAAAAAAATCATAGAAAAACAATAGAACAGATCAGGAAAAAAATATATATATATGTAACCATGTCCCGACATTCAAATTTCATATAGAATGAATTTGAAAAGAAAAGAAAATAGACTAGAAAAACAATAGAACAGTATAGAATAAAATATAATATATATATATTACATTCTTTTCTGTTCTATTGTTTTTCTATTCTAATTTTGAATTCATTCTATATGAATTTCGAATTTCAAAAGATGGTTTTATATATATATATATATATATATATATATATATATATATATATATATATATATATATATATATATATATATATATATATATATATATATATATATATATATATATATATAAAACCATTTTCCGAAATTCGAATTTCATAGAGTAAAATATAATGTGTATATGTATTATATTTTATTCTATTCTGTCCTATTTTTTTCTATTCTAATCTTTTCTATTCAAATTTGAATTCATTCTATATGAATTTCGAATTTCAATATATGGTTATATATCAATATATATATATATATATATATATATATATATATATATATATATATATATATATATATATATATATATATATATATATATATATATATATATATTAAAAAAATTCCGAAATTTGAATTTCATATAGAATGAAATTGAATTGAAATAGAATAGAAAATAATATCTTAGAAAAATGGATCAGAAAAAAATAGTACAGAATAGAATAAAATATATATATATACACACACATTATATTTTAATCAATTCTGTTCTATTGTTTTTCTAGTCTATTTTCTATTTCTAGTCTAATCTTTTCTATTCTAATTCGAATTAATTCTATATGAAATTCGAATTTCGGAAAATGTATATATATATATATATATATATATATATATATATATATATATATATACACACACACATAATATTTTATTCTATTCTGTTCTATTGTTGTTCTATTCTATTCTTTACTATTCTAATCTTTTCTATTTAAATTTGAATTTATTCTATATGAATTTCAAGTTTCAGAAGATGGCTATATATATATATATAAATATATATAATATATACACACATATATATATATATATATATATGTAATATTTATATATATAGCCATCTTCTGAAATTTGAAATTCATATAGAATGAATTCAAATTTGAATAGAAAAAAATAGAACAGAATAGAGTAACAATAGAACAGAATAGAATAAATAATAATATATATATATAATTATTATTATTTTTTTTTGTAAACGCTATAACTTTTGCGCAAAGCAATCAAAAAAAGCTTATTGCGATTTTTTTTTACCAAAAATATGTAGAAGAATATGTATCGGCCTAAACTGAGGAAAAAAAAATGTTTTTTTATATATTTTTGGGGGATATTTTTTATAGCAAAATCTAAAAAATAATGCGTTTTTTTTAAATTGTCGCTCTTATTTTGTTTATAGCTCAAAAAATAAAAAATGCAGGGGTGATCAAATACCACCAAAAGAAAGCTCTATTTATGGGAAAAAAAGGACTTCAATTTTGTTTGGGAGCCACGTCGCACAACCGCGCAATTGTCAGTTAAAGCGATGCAGTGCCGAATCGCAAAAAGTGCTCTGGTCAGGAAGGGGGCAAATTCTTCCGGGGCTGAAGTGGTTAAAGACTTGTAGTTTTATTAGCTGTTTTTTTTTTTTTTTGACAGGGGCGCAGTTTCAGTGCTTGCCATAGGTGCCATTTTCACTAGATACGCCTCTAGGAGACACAGAGAGAGAGAGAGAGAGAATGTAATCATTTTTATTCACCGATGACGGATGCAGTCTGGAGTGCGCTCAATCCCTCTCACAACTTTTACTGCCATGGTGACGCGAAACCATACAGCGTTCTTCTGGTTTTCTGAAGAGGAATATTATCTGAATATTATCAAATTCGAAAATAGAAATATTTTCGAATGCGATTGAAATATTATCGAATACGATTGAAATAATTTCTAATACAGTTGAAATAATTTTGAATGCTGTTGAAATATTTTCGAATGCGGTTGAAATATTATCAAATTCGGTAGAAATATTTTCAAATGCGATTGAAATATTATCGAATACGATTGAAATAATTTCTAATACAGTTGAAATAATTTCGAATGCTGTTGAAAAGTTTTCGAATGCGGTTGAAATAATATTGAATCCGGTTGAAATATTTTCAAATTCGACCAATTTTCGAATTCGGTCGAAAACGAAACTGATTTGAAAAACGAATTTAATGAATTTAACGAATCTAACTAAACTAAATTAATTAAATAATGAATTAAAATAAAACGAAACTAAACAAATTTTTTCATTTTGCACATGTCTAGAATTGAAGGGCTGATTTTTAATAATGAATGGTAGAACTTTGTGAAAAGAGGTTACTGTTGATGTAAATTGTGACCTGTCCAAATGTATTCAGACTTGTAAAGTTACCTTAAGGTCATTTTAACAATATTTGGCCAGCTTTTCAAAGTTGGAGTACTTGCCAGGAAATGCTTTTACCACCCAATTTAGCTTGATTAGAAAAATTTTTTTTAATGTATACAAGGTATCCATCCTACCAAAAAAGGGTATTGGGCCTTCCACCCTGTGTAATGTTCTACCACTGGCCAGTTTACCTTGTGGAATAGGGACTGGTGTGGAGCTCTACAGAGACCTAAAAAAATGTATTGACTCCAATTCACTTTATCATTTGTCGACATATTTTGACCCCCAACATTTTCTGACCCTCCATTTAACCCCAGGTTTTTGGTTTTTTAATCCCCAGTCCCATGAACCCTTGGAGGTCAGTATTGACTACTTTGGGAACCCTGAAAGGCCCACTTTACCAACATTTGCTCAGCTTCTCAAAGTTAGATTGGATTACTTCCCAAGCAGTGCTTTTAAATCACAGTCAAAGCTTGATAGGACACTTCATTTTGTTTATGTGTAGAAGGTATTCAGCCTACCAATAAGGGTATTTATCTATCAAACCCTGGAGAACTGTCTCACCACAAGCCACCAGGACTAGGAACTGGTGTGGAGCTCTAAAGAAAACTCCAAAGTAGATGCAGACCCCGGATAATGGATAAGTAAACATGGATATGTCCTTCTGGGCTTTTCATTTGTCTTCCAGGCCAGTACTAATAAGACATGTTGGCCAAAGGTCCCAAAGTAGAGATATTTTAGACATCAATAACAGTGAAAGTCACGATCAGTGGCACATTTTGGGCATTTTATGCCTTCTCTATTCAGGGCTGTAATCATATCATCTGGCAGAGGGAAATCTTCCAGCACTGACTTCTTTTGTAATGAGAAATGTTTTAAAAGGTGTGTCAAAACAAACCATGGCCTTTATGAACACCCACCTTTTCACCTTTTACCATGCTCACTAATCAATGTGGCACCATTGCACGTGGTTCACTTTCTTTAGCCCAGGGAAACCTTACCCTTCCATGAAAGGACCAGTTAGTTGCATTTCCTCCCCCAGGTGAAAGGCTCCTCCTATGCCCTAAACTTTAACAAAATGCTGCATTTCTGAAGACAAATACATGTGGGAGTTGGCTGGAAAGGGGCTAGAATTGGTTGTGGAATAGTAGACTTTCTGCCTTTGCCATATACGGTTACAATTTATAGGACAGCAATAGCCATCTCTAACTTTCCAAAATGGGGTCATTGGGGGTTTTGTGCCATCTGGGCATTTTATGGCCTTGGAAACTGTGATAGGTAGTGAAGAGTGAAATAAAAAATTTACGCCCTTAGAAATCCTGAAGGCAGTGATTGGTTTTCGGGGCCCCGTACGCAGTTAGGCTCCCAAAAAGTCCCACACATGTGGTATCCCCATACTCAGGAGAAGCAGCTAAATGTATTTTGGGGTGCAATTCCACATATGCCCATGGCCTGTGTGAGCAATATATCATTTAGTGACAACTTTGTGCAAAAAAAAAAAAAAAGTTTGTCATTTTCCCGCAACTTGTGGCAAAATATAAAACATTCCATGGACTCGACATGACTCTCAGCAAATAGCTTGGGGTGTCTACTTTCCAAAATAGGGTCATTTGGGGGGGGGTTTGAACTGTCCTGGCATTTTATGGCCTTCAAAACTGTGATAGGTAGTGAGGAGTGAAATCAAAAATTTACGCCCTTAGAAATCCTGAAGGCTGTGATTGGTTTTCGGGGTCCCGTACGCGGCTAGGCTCCCAAAAAGTCCCACACATGTGGTATCCCCATACTCAGGAGAAGCAGCTGAATGTATTTCGGGGTGCAATTCCACATATGCTCATGGCCTGTGTGAGCAATATATCATTTAGTGACAACTTTTTGTACATTTTTTTTTCTTTTTTTGTCATTATTCAATCACTTGGGACAAAAAAAGTAATATTCAATGGGCTCAACATACCTCTCAGCAATTTTCTTGGGGTGTCTACTTTCCAAAATTGGGTCATTTGGGGGGGTTTTGTACTGCCCTGCCATTTTAGCACCTCAAGAAATGACATAGGCAGTCATAAACTAAAAGCTGTGTAAATTCCAGAAAATGTACCCTAGTTTGTAGACGCTATAACTTTTGCGCAAACCAATAAATATACGCTTATTGACTTTTTTTTTACCAAAGACATGTGGCTGAATACATTTTGGACTAAATGTATGACAAAAATTAAGTTTATTGTATTTTTTTATAACAAAAAGTAGAAAATATCGTTTTTTTTTCAAAATTTTCGGTCTTTTTCCGTTTATAGCGCAAAATAATAAAAAACGCAGAGGTGATCAAATACCATCAAAAGAAAGCTCTATTTGTGGGAACAAAAGGACGCAAATTTTGTTTGGGTACAGCATTGCATAACCGCGCAATTAGCAGTTGAAGCGACGCAGTGCCAAATTGTAAAAAGTGCTCTGGTCAGGAAGGGGGTAAATCCTTCCGGGGCTGAAGTGGTTAAGTGCAGAGCTTCTGCTGGGCTTTATTAGACAGGACAACTTACACTGCACACCCCAAATTATTAAAGGACACGCTATTTAATGTTTATATAAAAAGAGATAGGAGTCTTTAGATAGGCTGAGCTAATATATTTCACTTTCTAGCTTACACTACACAACCTCAAACATAAAAGCGCCCTCTATTAAAGGTTTATCTTATTAATAAAGAGTTTTAGACCAATAATTTAACATAATTATATAAACTAACAATTTATACATTTACTACCTTTCAAAAAAATTGAAATCTCAAATCTTGTGAGAAGGAATACCTCAGTAGAATCTCTACATGGTAGAAGGTTGTACTGAGGATGAAGGTTGTACCAGCAAATTTGTGTTCCTATTAGCTGAACTTAATTATTACTAATTACTGAAAACCTCATATAAATACCAAACATACAGAGCATACCAGACAAAACACATCTATTTTTGAACTTAAAACATTTTCCAGGAAAATTGTCAGCTGTCTACTAGAAACATTAGATTTAGAATGGATGAATTTGGTGCCTATGGTGACTGATGAACATCTGATCCTTTAAGGTTTCGGGGATCATTCGCCTGCTAGAAACATTTGGAGGTTGATATTCCTGTCAAAGGTGTTTTTTGTTGGTACTGGCTGACAGAATATTTTTAAAATTTGCCACATTTTTTTTCTCAGCAGATTTGGAAAAATGTAAACTACCCTTTGAAATGACACTTCCATGGTAAAGCTTATATGAGAATGTAATGAGATATACTTCACATACTGTATACTTTAACTGTTACCCACCCGGGTCATTGTAAAATGATGTTCTGGCGGGAACTCTATTTTTCCTATAACGTCCTCCCGGGAAAACGCCTTGGGTGGCCCCTCCGGGCCGCATTCCTGGGTGATCTGTGGGCACAGCAGATGACTGATCAGTGTACCGGCCCGCTGCCAGTAACATGCGATCGCTCTGACCAATCACAGCACATCACATGACAGTTGTAATCAATAAATGGCTTCCTATAATGCCATTGATTGTATACAATTGTGTTGTTAGCTGTGATCGGCCACAGTGATCACATGGTACAGACAGGGCCAATCACAGCCCATTAGTACCATGTGATTAGCTGTGGTCAGTCACAGATAATCACAACAATACACAGTGATCCCGATCAACTCCCCAGAGCGGTACAATGTAACTATAGTAACACCGTATTGCTCTGGTCACAGTATGCAAAAAAAACAAAAAACTATTTAAAAAACATATAATATAATATATATAATAAAATAATATAATACATATAAATAATAAAAAAATATATAATAAAAAATAAAATAAAAGATTATTTTTTTTCCTACTGTCCCTGGTCACCGTCACACCAGTTATATGATTATGTAGACAAAGACTCCCCCAAGCTCTACCGCATGTTTATAGGATGATGATCTGAATAACGGAGCTCAGGCCATTGTGTCCCATATATCAAAATTGCAAAAAGAATGCCGGCAACTCGATGACTTCTTCTTAAATCTTTATTGAGCACAAACAGAAGTGCGACATCAAAACGCCGACATATTTCAGCAAAAGCCGTCCTCATAGCATTTTCTGCAGTTATATGAAGACACTTTACTGCACTGGTGACAGAATGTAAAAATAAAAAACAAAGTGAAAAAAAAATATTTTCTTAATTTTCCTAAAAATTTGGACAAAAAAAATCACAACTTCAAAAAACGTGCCTCTTACTAAATACCTCAGACTGTTTACTTTTCAGAAGGTTTATTTGGGGATTATTTGTGCTGTTCTGTGTTTTTGGGGTCTCAAGAAATGAGATAGTCCGTCAGTAAATAAGGATTGATTCATTTTCATATATATATATATATATACCATAGTTTGTGGACTCTATAACTTTCCTACAGACTAAATAATATACACCAATTTGGGTTTTGGGTTATTTTCACCAAAGAAATGTAGCAAAATATATTTTGGCCTAAATTTATAAAGAAAGATTTTTTTATTTGCAAAATTTTATAACATAAACAAAGAAAAACATGTTTATTTTTTTCACAATTTTTGTCCTTTTTTTATTTATGTAGCAAAAAACAAATAAAAAACAGTGGTGATTAAATACCACTAAAGAAAGCTCTATTTGTGTGAAAAAAAAACAAAAAACAATAAAAATCTCATCTGGGTACAATGTTACATGACTGCACAATTGTCATTCAAAGTGTGACAGCGCTGAAAGATGAAAATTGGCCGGGGCAGGAAGGGGGTAAAAGTGCCCGGTATTGAAGTGGTTAACACCTTCCCACCTGGTCTATAGCAGAATGGCAGCTGGGCGGTGGCTTTACCATCCTGACTGGACGTCATATGATGTCCTTCACATCACGCCACTCGTACGTGTCTCCGGGGTGCGCAGAAGTGGCAATCCGTGTCACTGATTAGGGTAAAGAGAAGATGACATAGGCTCTATACCATGTGATCAGCTGTGTCCAATCACAGCTCATTGCATGTAAACAAATGTCGGTTATCGGGATTTCCTTTCCTCAGCGCTGTCAGTGTCTGAGGAAAGGAAAGCAGATAACTGGATTTCAAGTTACAGGGGACATTTATACTAATAATCAGTTCCCTGATTATCAGTGCAGACCCACCAGTGCAACATATCAGTGTCTATTAGTGCAGCATATCAGTGCTGCCTCATCAGTGCCCATCAGTGCAGCCTCATCAGTGCCCATCAGTGCAGCCTCATCAGTGCCCATCAGTGCCGCCTCATCAGTGTCCATCAGTGCCGCTTCATCAGTGTCCATCAGTGCTGCCTCATCAGTGCCCATCAGTGCAGCCTCATCAGTGTACATCAGTGCAGCCTCATCAGTGCCCATCAGCACCCATCAGTGCAGCCTCATCAGTGTCCATCAGTGCAGCCTCATCAGTGCCCATCAGTCCTCATCAGTGCTGCTTCATCAGTGTTCATCAGTGCAGCCTCATCAGTGCCCATCAGTGCAGCCTCATCAGTGCCCATAAGTGCAGCCTCATCAGTGGCAATCAGCACCCACCAGTGCAGCCCCATCAGTGCCCATAAGTGCAGCCTCATCAGTGCCCATTAGTGCCGTTTCATCAGTGTCCATCAGTGCAGCCTCATCAGTTTCCATCAGCGCCCATCAGTGCAGCCTCATCAGTGCCCATTAGTGCCGTTTCATCAGTGTCCACCACTGCAGCCTCATCAGTGGCCATCAGTTCAGCCTCATCAGTGCCCATCAGTGCAGCCTCATCAGTGCACAGAAGTGAAGAAGAGAAAATACTTATTTGCAGAATTGTTTAATAGAAACAAAGAAAAATGGTGTTTTTTTTGTGTGTTTTTTTTAAATGATCTTTTTTCGTTTGTTTAGCAAAAAATAAAAATCCAGTGGTGTTTAAACACCATCAAAAAAAATCTCTATCTGTCTAAAAAAAAACCAAACAATAAAAATGTTGTATGGGTCCCGTGTTCCATGACTTACAATTGTCCATTAAAGTGCGATATCAGTGAGATCTGAAGATTGTCCTGGGGGGGGGGATGGTAAACCTGCCTTGTATTGAATTGGTTACAGAAAAATGTCCCCCAGAAGCCCCTCCTGGGCAGATATTATTATAAAGTCTATCCATCAATTTTCAGGACTAAATGACTAACAAACACAGTATACAGAGAGAACATCCACTTTTTATTCTTGTTTTTACTGCTGAAAAGTCGTCCTTCAATCCGATGTGAAGTCCATGTAAAGCAATAAATGGCCGTCAAATGTCTTCCTAACACAAGGCAAATGTGTCCTGAAAAACATGGAAATCTCTGATTTGTAGTTTTTTATCTCCATCACATGTTTTCTCTCCTCTCTTTTCTCCTCCACTAGGGAAGAGCTTTGAGAGGATGTGAATATCAGTGTGACTTCTGTTCCATTGTATTAGGCACATCCCTTGTCAGTTAGGGCAGGAAAGGTAGTTATGTGACAATGACAATGCAGTGTGTCCTGGGGCTGTCCATTGGTAGGTACAGGTGTACCTACCTACCTATGAGAGCTCTGATATGGGTGACAATACACGGCTGGACGGGAGAGCTTCTACTAAGCCTTATCACCATACAAAATATACAAGGGACATTTTATATTAGGAATTGGCAGGATCAACAGCTAATATGCCATAGATTTCATTAAGAAACCTACTACTATATATATATATATATATATACATGTACACACTATATTACCAAAAGTATTGGGACGCCTGCCTTTACACACACATGAACTTTAATGACATCCCAGTCTTAGTCCGGAGGGTTCAATATTGAGTTGGCTCCGCCCCTTTACAGCTATAACAGCTTCACCTCTTCTGGGAAGGCCGTCCACAAGGTTTAGGAGGGTGTCTATGGGAAGGCCGTCCACAAGGTTTAGGGGTGTGTCTATGGGAAGGACGTCCACAAGGTTTAGGAGGGTGTCTATGGGAAGGACGTCCACAAGGTTTAGGAGGGTGTCTATGGGAAGGCCGTCCACAAGGTTTAGGAGGGTGTCTATGGGAAGGCCGTCCACAAGGTTTAGGAGGGTGTCTATGGGAACGCCGTCCACAAGGTTTAGGAGGGCGTCTATGGGAAGGCCGTCCACAAGGTTTAGGAGGGCGTCTATGGGAAGGCCGTCCACAAGGTTTAGGAGGGTGTCTATGGGAAGACCGTCCACAAGGTTTAGGAGGGTGTCTATGGGAAGGCCGTCCACAAGGTTTAGGAGGGTGTCTATGGGAAGGCCGTCCACAAGGTTTAGGAGGGTGTCTATGGGAAGGCCGTCCACAAGGTTTAGGAGGGTGTCTATGGGAAGGGCATCCACAAAGTTTAGGAGAGTGTCTATGGGAAGACCGTCCACAAGGTTTAGGAGGGCGTCTATGGGAAGACCGTCCACAAGGTTTAGGAGGGCGTCTATGGGAAGGCCGTCCACAAGGTTTAGGAGGGTGGCTATGGGAAGGCCGTCCACAAGGTTTAGGAGGGTGTCTATGGGAAGACCGTCCACAAGGTTTAGGAGGGTGTCTATGGGAAGGCCATCCACAAGGTTTAGGAGGGTGTCTATGGGAAGGCCGTCCACAAGGTTTAGGAGGGTGTCTATGGGAAGACCATCCACAAGGTTTAGGAGGGCGTCTATGGGAAGGCCGTCCACAAGGTTTAGGAGGGTGGCTATGGGAAGGCCGTCCACAAGGTTTAGGAGGGTGTCTATGGGAAGGACGTCCACAAGGTTTAGGAGGGTGTGTATGGGAAGGCCGTCCACAAGGTTTAGGAGGGTGTCTATGGGAAGGCCGTCCACAAGGTTTAGGAGGGTGTCTATGGGAAGGCCGTCCACAAGGTTTAGGAGGGTGTCTATGGGAAGGCCATCCACAAGGTTTAGGAGGGTGTCTATGGGAAAGTTGTCCACAAGGTTTAGGAGGGTGTCTATGGGAAGGCCATCCACAAGGTTTAGGAGGGTGTCTATGGGAAGGCCATCCACAAGGTTTAGGAGGGTGTCTATGGGAAGGCCGTCCACAAGGTTTAGGAGGGTGTCTATGGGAGCGTTTGACTATTTTTCCAGAAGCCCATTTGTGAGGTCAGGCACTGATGTTGGATGAGAAGGCCCGGCTCGCAGTCTCCTCTCTAATTCATCCCAAAGGTTTTTTATCTAAAGGTTGAGGTCAGGACTCTGTGCAGGCCATTCAAGGTTTTACACCCCAAACGCTCTCATCGGTGTCCTTATGGACTTGGACCTTATGTGTCTGATTTGGGAGATTTCCCTTCACTTCCTGTCCCCAAAAACAGGAAATGAGAGAAAATCCCTCCAAACAAAGTAAGGCAATGGCTGGTTGTCACCGGGGTCACTAGAACTAGCGTCCCCCTAGGTAGATCCCCCTCTGTTTGAGGAAAAATACAAAACGTGGGTTTTTCTTTCACTTTTTGGTGATGACGGTAAACAGGACACAGAGAGCAATAAAAACCTTCCAGGGGTTCTAATCCCTCTCCACTTTACACAAAACAAACACAATAAAAGCTTTTACCTTTAGATAAACTTTAAGGTGAAACTTCAACAGATTTAAAAGGCAGAAAATCCTGGAAGTCTGTAATCATTAATATATCATGAAATCTATTGATTCTAATGAAAGGGCCCTATTTTTACTTGGTCTCTGCCTTTTTGCAGTCCCTGTACAGCAGAGCTCAGACTGGGAGAGGGAGAAGAAGCAGTTGCTTGTGTTGCAGTGTAAGGATCTGACAGAACGATGAGCCAGTTTGCTGCTTCCTTCTATTTTGCAGACACTGGGTGGGGGTGGGGAGGAGACCTGTATATGAAGGGGAGACTGCAGGAGACAACGACTGGCTCTCCTAACATTGTACACAGGACTGGGCTGTGGGGCAGAGCTGTGAAAAACTCAGAGCTGGATGGACAAATACAAATCATTCTGACAGGTAAAACAGCTGCTAAATCTGCAAGTCATGAAAGTATTTGTCTGTCTGTCTGTCCTGTGCAAAGTAACCAATCAGCTTCTAGATTTTATCTTCAAAGCTTAAAGTAGAACTCCAGGTAGAATATATATAGGATAGACTAATGCCCCGGACACACGCTCCGATTTCCCCACAGAAAACCTTCGATGGGAACTTGTTGTTGGAAATTCCGGATCTCAAATTTTCCGACAACAAAATCCGTTGTGGTAAATTCCGATGGTGTGTACACAATTCCGACGCACAAAGTGCCGCGCATGCTCGGAATCAAGCAGAAGAGCCGCACTTGGCTATTGATCTTCATTCTTCTCGTCGTACGTCTTGTACGTCATCCCGCGTTCTTGACGATCGGAATTTCCACCAAGATTTGTGTGACCCGCGTGTAGAGAAGACAAGTGTGAGCCGTGGATTGTGTGGTGGGAATGTGCGATCGTGTGTACGGGGCATTAGGCGACTTTCACACTGGGGCGGTGCCGGCGTTATCGGTAAAGTGACGCTTTAGCGCTGTTGTAGCGCCACTTTTCCGAGGCTAGCGGGGCACTTTTAACCCCTCGCTAGCGGCCAAATAAAAGGTCCGAAGCGCCCGTGTTGAGGCTGCCGAAGTGCTTTGCAGGCTCTTCAGGGGCGCTGCCCATTCCTTTCAATGGGCGGGGCGTTTTGGGCGCGGTCTATACAACAAAGATGCTGCTTGCAGGACTTTTTTTTCCTGTCCTCCAAGTGCAGCGCCCCCGGTATGAAAGAACTCGGGATTTACAGGCGCCTAAAAAGCACCCCAGTGCCAAAGGGGTGCCACCCCACTAAGTGCCACCCCACTAAGATTCACATAAAAACACACATTCCTCTTGTATTTGGACAATATTTGCTTATCTCCAGCTTTAGCTTTAAGTGAAAATAATCCACCGCAGGCAATATATATCACTATATATATATATATATATATATATATATATATATATATATATATATATATCTGCAACAATGAACCTCTCCTACAATTAGTTGTTCTCTCAATGTCTCTCAATGTTATTCTAGCCACCTTCCAGGAAAAACACTCACCAGATTTATAGAACCTTCCATCATAAAGGTGTCAAATATTATTCTCAATAAATCAATTTTCAGAGTAATGACTGGACTCCTATCTCCATATATTTCTAATCGGTAATCAGTAAATGTTATGACTATGTAGAGACCTGAGAAAACACAGTAATAGTACATTACCGCTAACAACGTCACGTTTCTATGAACAAACACAAAGATGCTCACAGAAGAGGATATATATATGAAGAGTGTGGAATACGTCATCTGTGGGTGATTATCTCACTCAGCAGTAAAGAAATAACGCTTTGTCCTTGTCTTCCATTGGCTCTCTTGTCTTGTCATCATGTCACATGTACTTCTATAGGAGACTGAAAGGGGTCGAGGCCGGAGAAGATTAGCAGCACTGAGATGCAAAAAAAAATGACAAAATATGTTGGAACTGTTTTCAAAAAGAAAAGAAAAATGTGACAGTTGTTTATGGTGCAAAATGCTTTAGAAATCTTCCAGTAACAGTATTCATCTGTACTTAAAGCTCAACCACAGGAAGATATAAAATACACATATTAAAGTGATATTAAAGGCTATCTTTAAAAAAAAAAAAAAAATAACAAACATGTTATACTTACTTGCTCTGTAATGGTTTTGCACAGGGCAGCCCTAATTCTCCTCTTCTCAGGTTCCTTGCCAGTGCTCTTGGCCCCTCCCCCCTGCTGAGAGCCCCCAGAGCAAGCAGCTTGCAATGGAGGCACCCAATCAGGAGCCGCAGCTCTGCGTGTCCATTCAGACATGGAGCCAAGGTTTGGCCCCGCCCCTCTCTCTCTCTCCTCATTGGCTCACTGGCTGTGATTGACAACAGCAGGAGCCAATGGCATCCGCTGCTGACTCCAAGTCTTCCTATGAACAGTTCATTGCAAGTAGAGGACATCAGTAAAGAGGAAAGGGATCCTATTCCTTCTGGAGTTCTCTATCCAAGGGTCACTACACCTTCACCACATCACCGTGTGACCAGCCCCCTCTGGATGTAAGATTACCAGAGGTAAGAAATAGACAAGCCTGTCATATCCTTTCTCCCTTAGATCAGCTCCTCCACCGCCAGAATACCTCAGTCCTCCTCAGTCAGGGTAATTCAATGTCATGGTAATATCATGTGGGAAATAGAAGGGAAGGCTCTCCATAGTGTAAAAACGTTTATTACAAAAGCCCCAAAGCCCCCCTTATACAAATGTGCTTACATAATAAATGGTAAAAAACAGCATAACACAGATTCAGTGTCGGCTCACCGCTGGTCGGAGCTCCAAACGGCCCGCCCAACGCGATGAGTCCCGGGATGACACTGTTTGTCTCTAGCTGGTAGGGTTGTGTGGTCATGCCCTGACGCGTTTTGTAATGCCGTCTTCAGAGGGCGTGGCCACGCAACACGACTCTACATTTAAATAGCATGGGAGGCGGGCTCCTTCAACAACGTCACCACGAGCATCATCGGGTTCATCCCCGCCCCTTTGTGGAGGGTACACAGCTGACGTGCGGCGTCCCATCCATTCATAATAGATCACTCCATATTAGCACTATGTTACTAGGCTAATCTTACCCATGCATATCAAATTCATAATGTGTTGTATAAAATCATTACCATTGAAACTGAATACGATAAGAAACAGATTAAAATCCAAATCAACCCTTATATTAAAACATTAATAATGACATCCAATCATTACTCCGTCTTCCATAAAAGAGGTTAGATTCAACAAATACTACTAAAGTGCCCAGATAATCAGAACTGTTACGTTATATGGTTTCAATCTAAAATAAACAAAATTCAATATGTTAGTACCCAAATTTAATCAGATAATAGTAACGACTTCATTCTCTAACTACAGGGATATATACTACGCCTTTTTTCAAAAGCAAGCATGAGATCCCACATATAGGGTTTAGAAAGAAAAATCTTCCAGCTCAACCTCTGGAGAAATTGATATCAGAGGGGGGCTCTAACACACAAGAAGCCTGTTTAGTCCCTAAAATAAAACAACAAGATTCCAAACATGAATGGGGTTTTCTAAGCAGGTTCCATGAACAGTATCGTGAAATAGAAACCATTATTAAAAAACCTTGGAATATATTGTGCATGGACCGAGTGCTGAGGAAGCACCTGCCAGCAAATCCACCATTCATCAATAGAAAGACCACATCGTTTGGTGACCAGGTGATCAAAAAGGTACTTGACCCTCCGAACAAAACTAGAATGTTCTGGGAGCGAGTCGGTTTTTACACATGTAGAAAATGTAAGTCTTGTCAGCAAGTCACTACACATCTGAGGGGTCTGACTAGATTCACATCAACAGCTAACGGCAAAGAATTCCACATCAAAGAATTCATTTCATACATGTCAAGGCATGTAGTGTATGTCCTAGAATGTCCGTACAGCCTGATGTATATTGGCCACACAAAAAGAGTGTCAGAACATATATACAACATCCTGATAGGTTACAAAGATCACAATGTATCACTGCATTTCTGGGGAAAACACGGCTGATTGAAATCTGCATTATCTTCATTTTTATCATTTCTTCTCCCTCTCCTCCCTCTTTGGCCTCCTCTACCTCGGTGAGCGAAGGGTTGGGGGATGGGAGTCCATTTTGGTTCTGACGGACCCAGTGGCGTAGCGTGGGTTGTCAGCACCTGGGGCAAGGCAAGTAATTTGCGCCCCCCAACCTGCGGACTTTTAGCACTCCCTGAGTCCCTTCAAATACAATAGTACAGACCACTACACTACATTGTCCAATACACTGACCACTATACTATACTGACCACTATACTAAACTATGCTGACCACTATACTACACTACACTGTCCACTACACTGAGAACTACACTACATTATCCAATACACTGACCACTATACTATACTGTCCACTATACTACACTGACCACTATACTGACCACTATACTATACTGTCCACTATATTACACTGACCACTATACTATACTGTCCACTATATTACACTGACCACTATACTATACCGTCCACTACACTGAGAACTACACTGTCCACTACACTGACCACTATACTATACTGTCCACTATACTACACTGACCACTATACTATACCGTCCACTGTACTACACTGACCACTATACTGACCACTATACTATACTGTCCACTATATTACACTGACCACTACACTACACTGTCCACTATACTACACTGACCACTATACTGACCACTATACTATACTGTCCACTATACTACACTGACCACTATACTGACCACTATACTATACTGTCCACTATACTACACTGACCACTATACTGACCACTATACTATACTGTCCACTATACTACACTGACCACTATACTGACCACTATACTATACTGTCCACTATATTACACTGACCACTACACTACACTGACCACTATACTAAACTATGCTGACCACTATACTATACTGTCCACTATATTACACTGACCACTACACTACACTGACCACTATACTAAACTATGCTGACCACTATACTACACTATACTGACCACTATACTACACTACACTGACCACTATACTACACTGACCACTATACTACACTACACTGACCACTATACTAAACTATGCTGACCACTATACTACACTACACTGACCACTATACTACACTACACTGACCACTTTACTAAACTATGCTGACCACTATACTACACTACACTGACCACTATACTAAACTATGCTGACCACTATACTACACTATACTGACCACCATACTACACTATACTGACCACCATACTACACTTTCCACTATACTACACTGACCTCCATACTAAACTACACTATACTGACCACTACACTATACTGACCACCATACTACACTACACTGACCACTATACTACACTGACCTCCATATTAAACTACACTATACTGACCACTATACTACACTGTCCACTATACTGACCACTATACTAAACTACACTGACCACCATACTACACTACACTGACCACCATACTACACTGACCTCCATACTAAACTACACTATACTGACCACTATACTACACTACACTGACCACTATATTATACTACACTAACCAGTATACTGACCACCATACTACATTACACTTTCCACTATACTACACTGACCTCCATACTAAACTACACTATACTGACCACTATACTATACTAACCACTATACTACACTGTCCACTATACTATACTACACTAACCACTATACTGACCACTATACTACACTACACAGACCACTATACTACACTACACTGACCACTATACTACACTGTCCACTATACTGTCCACTATACTGTCCACTATACTGTCCACTACACTGACCACTACACTACAGTGACCACTATACTACACTATACACTACACCACATTATACACTAACCACCATACTACACTGACCACCATACTACACTGACCACCATACTACACTACACTGACCACTATACTTCACTGTCCACTATACTACATTACACTGTCCACTATACTACACTGACCTCCATACTAAACCACACTATACTGACCACTATACTAACCACTATACTATACTACACTAACCACTATACTACACTACACTGACCACTATACTACACAACACTATACTGACCACTATACTACACTACACTGTCCACCATACTACACTACACTGACCACTACTGTACACTGTCCACTATACTATACTGACCACCATACTACACTACACTGACCACCACACTATACTACACTGACCACCACACTACACTACACTGACCACCATACTGACCACTATACTACACTACACTGACCTCCATACTAAACTACACTATACTAACCACTATGCTAACCACTATACTATACTACACTAACCACTATACTGTCCACTATACTACACAACACTATACTACACTGTCCACTACACTGACCTCTATACTAAACTACACTATAATGACCACTATACTGACCACTATACTACACTGTCCACTATACTGACCACTATACTACACTGACCACTATACTACACTACACTGACCACTATACTACACTACACTGACCTCCATACTAAACTATTCTATACTGACCACTATGCTAACCACTATAATATACTACACTAACCACTATACTACACTAACCACTATACTACACTAACCACTATACTATACTACACTAACCACTATACTACACTAACCACTATACTACACTAACCACTATACTGACCACTATACTACACTGTCCACTATACTACACTACACTGACCACTACACTATACTGTCCACTACACTGCCCCCCATACTGACCACTACACTACACTGACCTCCATACTAAACTACACTATAATGACCACTATACTAACCACTATACTATACTACACTAACAACTATACTAACCACTATACTATACTACACTAACCACTATACTACACTGTCCACTATACTGTCCTGCCTACAGTCTCTCTCGCCCCCCCAGCCAATAATAAGACTCTCACTCACCTTCTTATCCTGGCTGCATCGATCCGGAGGAGGAGGAGAACACAGCGGCGGCTCACATTCTTCTCTCCCCTGCGCTCTGCTTGCTGCCATGTTCAGTGCCCGGCGCCCTGTGATTGGGCGTATGGGGGGTCATGTGCGGAGGCGGGACTTCAGGAGCGATCGAGGACAGGCCAGCCCAACGCCTCACATGACCCCCATACGCCCAATCACAGGGCGCCGGACACTTAACATGGCGGCCGGAGCGCGGGGGACACAGAATCGAGAAATTAGGAGGAGGCAGCCAGTGACACATACTGGCGCCCCCCTAAATGTCGCACCTGGGGCCACGGCACCCCCTGCACCCCCCACGCTACGCCACTGGATGGACCGGCTTCCACCCCATTATTTGGAACCATCCTCAATGGTGGTGGTGCGAGTTCAGCCTTCTCATCCACATCCCTCTGCTCACTACTAGTGTTTTGCCATAGGGAAATGGAATTATTTTTGAAGTCTCTCATATCCCTGTGGAAGTTTTTTTATTTTCTTTTTCTGTGTTTATCAATTTTTTTCTCATTTCTTTTTAATGTCTCCATTAAAATTTGTGTCTTTGATCGGATCGAACGTCATTTACAAATCATCGATCGTTTTCTCTAATAACCTCATTTTTTGTTTGTTGCTGCAATTTAAATCCCCCCATTAAAGAAGTCTAAGCCGTCATTCATAGACCCTTCCTCACTTAAACCCTCTTGTGGGGTCACTTCCCACCTGAGGATCCTCATGAGGATTTCTTCTTTTAGGTATTGTTCGATCGTACAAATATCCCACCAAGTGCCAATTGGCTTCTCTAATGTGTACCCCAATGTTGTGAGTAATTATTGATGATCCACATTTTCACCTGGTGCGGCATCTACTGCAAATAAGTCATGGAAATGAATTGTTCGGTTACTGATCGATTTTATCGCCTCCATGGCTGCTATAGGGAACAAAATTCAATATCTAATCAATGAGAAATAGTCAAACATAAAATATTGATACCCCTCCCCCCAGCGCTCATCCAATCACAGAATGATGATACAAAACAACAGAAGCAGCCACTATAACAATCAATCGATCATCACAAAAATCTGCTCCAGAAAAGCGATCACATGAGCAGCGCTGACCAATCACAAGAAAGGATCGAGATATTCATCTCCAATTTATAAAATGTTATGAATCATGGAAGAGATCTTCTGCTTCCCCAAATCTTGGTGGACGATGGTGGGCACCGTGTCCTGGGTAATGCCCAATTCCTCCACCATCGATTGTAGAGTCAGTGGCCAATCTGGTGCCAGCATTTGTGGGATTTGTTCGATGGTGTCTGGGGTCCTGCTTGTAGATGGGTGACCCGAGCGTGGCTCCTCCTCAGTAAGTGTTTGAACCGTCATAAACTCATCTTCTGCCAAAGACTTCCGTCCCGTACAATCGTCCAACATTTCATGTGTCTCCATCGCTGTTCTCCCCAATTTGTAGCAGAGCTTCGATCGTTGCCCCATTGCACTGTGCCCCTCCCCCTCACACTGAGTATGTTCCACCCCCCCACAGTGGATTTACCCCGACAGTCATGTGTATTCCACACTAGGTGGTTCTTCTCAGCGTGTCTCTGGATAGACATGTGCATGCGCGTGCACCTGGCCCATGTTGTGATATCGGAGCGATCGATGAACTATTTAGACACACCTGGTATCTGTATCCCCACATATGTTAGTGTATTGTTCTTTGTATCAACATGGCGCTTAGTCCTATATGTGTGCTATCTATACATGTATAAATCACATGACATTTAGTGTATGAGTCATTACCTCATGTCACATGACCAAGTGATTATATATCACATGAGGGGGTGGGGCCAAAATACCAAAATACATGGTGAGGAGATAATCCCAGACTCCCGGTGCTGGAAGTAGAATACCGAAATATATCATGTGACCAACCCAGAAATATTCCATTACAAATCACATGGATGGGGAACAAAATACCAAAATACATTGTGACTAGGGATGAGCCGAACACCCCCCTGTTCGGTTCGCACCAGAACATGCGAACAGGAAAAAAGTTCGTTCGAACATGCGAACACCGTTAAAGTCTATGGGACACGAACATGAATAATCAAAAGTGCTAATTTTAAAGGCTTATATGCAAGTTATTGTCATAAAAAGTGTTTGGGGACCCGGGTCCTGCCCCAGGGGACATGAATCAATGCAAAAAAAGTTTTAAAAACGGACATTTTTTCAGGAGCAGTGATTTTAATAATGCTTAAAGTCAAACAATAAAAGTGTAATATCCCTTTAAATTTCGTACCTGGGGGGTGTCTATAGTATGCCTGTAAAGGGGTGCATGTTTCCTGTGTTTAGAACAGTCTGACAGCAAAATGACATTGCTGGTGTCTTGTCGAATACAGTCCCCTATCCACAAGTGTCCGCCCTGTACTGCGCAGGCGCAGTACGGAGGACAAACGAGACGCCGAAAGTCTCCGAAGTTCAACAGCTGATCATCAGCTGTACACGGCGCCTGCGCTGTTATTCTTACCCTATGTCCAGGTTCATTCCCTACTATCCAAGTGGACATAGAGTAAGAATAAATAGTTGCCGAGCGCAGCGAGGCCGTGCCCGAAGCGTGGCGAGCGAAGCGAGCCCGCGAGGGGCCCTCTTCCAAAGCCATCACTAACAAGTGCCCGAGCGCCATGTACAGCTGATGGTCAGCTGATCAACTTCGGACACTTTCGGCATCTCCTTCTCCTCTGTACTGCGCAGGCGCTGCGCCTGCGCAGTACGGGGTGGACACTATATGATAGGAGGACAGTTCTCGGCAGAACACCGGTCCAACAATACACATAAGGCATCATGCACACAGGCTGTTAAAATAACGTTATGAAAACACCAGTATCTTTGCAGTGATTTTATTAAACTTTTTTCAGCTTTTTTCAGCGTTTTGCAATAGCGTTTTTTCGCGTTTTTGAGCATTTTTCCGCGTTAGCGTTTTTTAGCGGTTTTTTTTTTCAATTTTTTTTTTTTCAATGGATCAAAAACGTTAAAAAAGTTGGTGAATGACGTTTTTGAGCGTTTTTCCAGCGTTTTTCAGCGTTAGAGCGTTTTTACAGCTGAAAACTTCTCTCAGAACCCGCTGGTCCTGGGTTATTTTTACAGCTTAAAAACGCCTATGCCACTTGCAGCTCAAAAATGCCTAGGTGGGCATGAAGCCATAGACTAACATAGACAGGCCTTTTTAAGCTGCAAAAAAAGCTCAAAAAAGCGGCTGTAAAAACGTCCGTGTGCATGAGGACTAAAAGTTCATTGATGAAAACGGCATGGGAATTCCCCACAGGGGAACCCGAACCAAAATTTAAAAAAAAAATGACGTGGGGGTCCCCCTAAATTCCATACCAGACCCTTCAGGTCTGGTATTGCTTTAAAGGGGAACCCCGTACCAAAATGAAAAAAAAAAATGCGTTGGGTCGCCCCAACAATCCATACCAGACCCTTATCCGAGCACACAACCTGGCAGGCCACAGGAAAAGAGGGGGACGACAGAGCGCCCCCCTCCTGAACCGTACCAGGCCACATGCCCTCAACATTGGGAGGGTGCTTTGGGGTAGCCCCCAAAACACCTTGTCCCCATGTTGATGAAGACAAGGGCCTCATCCCCACAACCCTGGCCGGTGGTTGTGGGGGTCTGCGGGCGGGGGGCTTATCGGAATCTGGAAGCCCCCTTTAACAAGGGGACCCCCAGATCCCGGCCCCCCCCCTGTGTGAAATGGTAAGGGGGTACTTACCCCTACCATTTCACAAAAAAAATTGTCAAAAATGTTAAAAATGACAAGAGACAGTTTTTGACTATTCCTTTTGACAATTCCAAGGTGCAACGACCACCATTTTATTCCCCAGGGTCTCTGCTAATATATATATATAATGTTTGGGGGTTCTGAGTAATTTTATAGACAAAAAAATGCTGATTTTTACATGTCGGAGGAAAGATCCAGAATTGTCTGGTGGTAAGCGGTTAATGACCGGACATTTTTTGGTAATACGGCACGGCGTTGCTTTCACTGACAATTGCGCGGTCGAATTTCTTCATCAGTTTAGACTGATATTTCTTCTTCTATATATTATTGGTAAAAAAAATTGTAATAATTGTATATTGATTGGTTTGCTCAAAAGTTATACAAAATAGGGGAGAGATTTATGTCATTTTATTTATTTTTTTACTAGTAATGGCGGTGATCTGCGATTTTTATCAGGACTGTGACATTATGGCGGACACGTCGGACAAGTTTTCACACATTTTTGGGACCCTTGTCATTTATACATCGATCAGTTCTATAAAAATGCACTGATTTCTGTATAAATGTCACTGGCAGGGAAGGGGTTCAATGTGTTTCCTGGTGTGTGTTCTAATTGTAGGGGGAGGGGACTGACCTAGAGGAGATGACAGATCATTGTTCCCAGATATTAGGAACACACGATCTCTCCTCTCCTCACAGAACTGGGATTTGTATCTTTACACACATTCCTCTTCTAACTCTCGTGCCCACGATCGTGCACGCCTGATATCCCGATCCCGCGAGCCAACCTACCACAGTATAATGACGGCGGCTGGTCAGCAACCATTAAAAAGGGTAACCAGGCTTTTGTTGCCATGGTTACCAAAGCTTCTTATAAATAGTGATAGGCAGTGGAGGAGGGGCTGGAAGAGCCCGGGGGGGGGGGACACACCATTACTAATCATTTATCATACAGGAATAGGAAGGGGCAATATGATGGGGCAGTTTTATTGGGGGCAATTTGATGGGGCAGTTTTGATAGGGGCATTTTAATGAGTTTTGATTGGGCAATATGATGGGGCAGTTCTGATGCGGGCAATTTGATGGGGCAATTTTATGGGGGCAGTTTTGATGGGGCAATTTGGATGGGGGCAGTTTTGATGGGGGCAATTTTGATGGGGCAATTTTGATGGGGCAGTTATGATGGGGGCAGTATTGATGGGGGCAGTATGATGGGGCAATTTTGATAGGGGCAGTTTTGATGGGGCAGTATGATGGGGCAATTTTGATGGGGGCAGTATGATGGGGTAATTTTGTTGGGGCAGTTTTGATGGGGCAATTTTGATGGGGGCAGTATGATGGGGCAATCTTAATGGGGCAATTATGATGGGGCAATTTTGATAGGGGCAGTTTTGATGGGGCAGTATGATGGGGCAGTTTTATTAGGGGCAGATTTGATGGGGCAGTATGATGGGGCAATTTTGATGGGGGCAGTATGATGGGGTCATTTTGAAGGGGCAGTTTTGATGGGGCAGTATGATGGGGCAGTTTTGATAGGGGCAGTATGATGGGGCAATTTTTATGGGGGCAGTATGGTGAGGCAATATTGATGGGGCAATTTGATGGGGGGAGTATGATTGTGCAGTTTTGAGGGGGCAATTTTGATGGGGGCAGTATTATGGGGCAATTTTGATGGGGCAATTTGGGGCAGCTCCTGCAAAAGTTAATTACTTTTTTAAAAGATGATAATTGAAAATGATATCCCTTGTTTCTGTGCAGATAAATATATATATATATATATATATATATATATATATATATATATATATATATATATATATATATATATATATATATATACATAACAAGACATTTTATATATAATCTGCACAGAAACAAGGGATATCATTTACAATAATCATCTTTTATAAAGTAATTACCTTTTACAGGAGATTTTTGTATTTCTAGATTTATAATCTTTGTAAATGTAGATAAACTTCCTGCTTCCTGGAGGGGGAGGGGAGGTTTCCATAGCTAAGGGGCGGAGACTTCCTCTAACACTGCTGTTGCTATGGAAAGACAACCTACAACCTATTACACGGCTCGTGCTGCTCTGAGCATGTGCGAGATCTGGAGGTGCATGCTGGGTAACCATGGAATAAAGGAAGAGATAGGTGTAGCAAAGTAGGGAATGGCGCTGTGCAAAAAGGGGGGTATATTGGTATATATTATGTCTGATAATAGTAGTAGGTGCACCAATGTGACATGCTACAAGGAACACCAATAAGTAGTACCCTCAAAGTGCAGTGCTATTAATTAATAAATAATGATAGTCAAGTGCTAAACAGTAGATAATCAATCAGTGAATAAATAAATATAAAAGTATACAAATATGATCTCATGTGTAAGTATTAATAGGTTAACCACTAGTAATGTGAAAAAAGTGTCAAGTGCAGTATTCCAACTGCCCGCTGGGTGATAGAAATTGAGATGCAAATATTAAAAATAAAATTAAAAAATAATAATAAAAAGTGTCCACAATCCTCTATAGTGTATAAGGTAAAGGGTATCCACAGTCCTCTATAATAAAGTGCCAGGAATAAAAAACAATATAAAAAATGGATACGTAAAAAAAATTTAAATAAAAAATGTGCAAGTATTAAGACCCAAGGTGGTAAATGATTAATATATATATATAAAGGTAAGTCTCTAATATCCTGATGATGAACCAATATAAAGTCTCATATGAAGGTGGCAAAAAAATTTTTTTTCATGTGATGTCTTCCACAGGATTTCCTCCAAATATTTAAAACAAACACACTCCCCCCGATGTGATCCCACTCACCGGAACGCTGTACCCCTGCAGGGGTATAGGCATAGGAAGTGTGTACGCCAGATCCCGATCCAATCTAGATGTCAGTCAGATCCCCGTGTGTCGGTATCCTCTCAAACCGGATCAGCCACTCATGGGGGAGATGGGGGAAGAGGACGATCCCCTGTAGTAGTCCTATTTCCGGCCGGACATCCACTCCAGAGCATTATATGAAAAAAAGGGGGTGCTCCACATAGCGTGACTCCATAAAGTAATTTTTATTTGTAAATACTTAAAAAGTCCAAAAGGAGCACATTAAATCCAAGGAATTAAAACCAATCACTTTTAAAAAAAAAAAGGAGAGGGAGCCTACAAGCTCTCTAACTCCCCTAGCCGTTCCGGGACGCAGCGTAGTGTGCAGCTGCCGCTTGCGTTCCACCGGTCCGCTATCGAAAACCACAGTGACAGGAAGTGACGTTGTGCGTGCCAAGATAGTCCCGCCTCCGATGACGTCCGTGTGACGAAACGCGTAAGGCGGGACTATCTTGGCACGCACAACGTCACTTCCTGTCACTGTGGTTTTCGATAGCGGACCGGTGGAACGCAAGCGGCAGCTGCACACTACGCTGCGTCCCGGAACGGCTAGGGGAGTTAGAGAGCTTGTAGGCTCCCTCTCCTTTTTTTTTTTAAAAGTGATTGGTTTTAATTCCTTGGATTTAATGTGCTCCTTTTGGACTTTTTAAGTATTTACAAATAAAAATTACTTTATGGAGTCACGCTATGTGGAGCACCCCCTTTTTTTCATATAATGCTCTGGAGTGGATGTCCGGCCGGAAATAGGACTACTACAGGGGATCGTCCTCTTCCCCCATCTCCCCCATGAGTGGCTGATCCGGTTTGAGAGGATACCGACACACGGGGATCTGACTGACATCTAGATTGGATCGGGATCTGGCGTACACACTTCCTATGCCTATACCCCTGCAGGGGTACAGCGTTCCGGTGAGTGGGATCACATCGGGGGGAGTGTGTTTGTTTTAAATATTTGGAGGAAATCCTGTGGAAGACATCACATGAAAAAAATTTTTTTTGCCACCTTCATATGAGACTTTATATTGGTTCATCATCAGGATATTAGAGACTTACCTTTATATATATATATTAATCATTTACCACCTTGGGTCTTAATACTTGCACATTTTTTATTTAAATTTTTTTTACGTATCCATTTTTTATATTGTTTTTTATTCCTGGCACTTTATTATAGAGGACTGTGGATACCCTTTACCTTATACACTATAGAGGATTGTGGACACTTTTTATTATTATTTTTTAATTTTATTTTTAATATTTGCATCTCAATTTCTATCACCCAGCGGGCAGTTGGAATACTGCACTTGACACTTTTTTCACATTACTAGTGGTTAACCTATTAATACTTACACATGAGATCATATTTGTATACTTTTATATTTATTTATTCACTGATTGATTATCTACTGTTTAGCACTTGACTATCATTATTTATTAATTAATAGCACTGCACTTTGAGGGTACTACTTATTGGTGTTCCTTGTAGCATGTCACATTGGTGCACCTACTACTATTATCAGACATAATATATACCAATATACCCCCCTTTTTGCACAGCGCCATTCCCTACTTTGCTACACGTATCTGTTTTAGGGTACACGTTAGTGTCCCTTGTTTACATAGGGGGGCTGCAGTTGCAAATACACCCTGTAGCGCGGATCCACTGACAAAAAAAAGGAAGAGATAGAGTCTGGCTTCAGATGCCCACACATAAGATGGTGGTGGCCTGCTGGGACTTACAAAAGTAAGAAATCAATGCTGCAAAAATACAAAGCGGACCTTGGATTACAGCGTACCTTTACTAGAATACATTCATCATGAGGATTATAGGGGGAGGTTTATCTACAAAGTAACATTTCTCCCGGAGCTCCGCTTTAAGGTGTGACCTTATATTATACGGTTTTGGTAAATCTGCAGAAAATCTAATCATGTGTATGGGGGCTTTATACATCGATCAGAGCGAAGAATAGGCCACTGATTAGTGTATAAATGTCACTGGTAGGTAAGTGTTCCCTGGGAGGAGGGGGGAGGGGACTGACTGGAGGAGGAGAGAGATCGCTGTTCCTGATCACCAGGAACAGACGATCGCTCTGAGCTCCCCTGTCAGAACATTGATCTGTTTGTTTACATTGACAGATCCCCATTCTGACTCTCTGTGGATCGATCGCGGGGGGCCTGCTGTGCTTGCTGTAGCTGGTAAAGGGACTGCTGTACAGCTACGGCGATTGGTGGGAAACGATCCGTATAATGATGGCCGCTGGTCAGAAAGTGGTTAAGCTGCCCATAGATGGATGGAAATGTGACCGATCCCCCAAGGACCGGACAGGATTCGATCCTTCTATGGCCATTCCTGCTAAAGAGAAGGAAATTTAATGATCGACTTCTCTGAAACCAGCAGAAATGTTTCCTTCAATCTGCAGCGTTGACATCGATGTCTCAGGAAAGGATTCCCTCATTCACCTTCATTGTGTGGATTGGGGAGGATCAGATCAGACAATAAAAAAAGGATCCGTCTATAGCCAGCCTCCAGTTTACCATACATTATACAATCTGATTGTACAATATCTTATGGATCTACCACCAACCATGTAGTGCAAAGGCCTGATTGGATAATACTTCAATTACTTGTTTAGATTTGTCCGGATATTACAAGGATTTGGTAAGTCTAAAGGAGATTGTGCAATCAGATTGTATAGTGTATGCTCACCTTTAGTATTTGTAATGTTTTCCCCGTTATCTTTCTTCTCATCTATGTAGACTTGTTTTCCCGGATCTTTGTCTTTGAGTCCATTAATCACCCCGACACATTGTGTAAAGCGGGGTACACACTGGGGTTGTACAATACCGGTTTTGTACCGGTGAGTACAAGTACTGGGGCGGAGTACTGGTACAGCGGGGCGGAGCAGGAGCACCCGCCACTGACAGCACTGCTGAGTGGGCGTTCCCGTCCGGATCACAGTAGGGATCACATGATGTGTACTTCTTGTCTCCACTAAATAAAGCCCCGCCCACTATCAGCAGTATAATTGGTGGAACTAGATTTACTCTGGACAAGTCTCTTTTATCAAGTGATGATGATTGGCTGAAGAGAACAGCCCCTCCAGACCACCCAAAAGTAAGGCCCCTTTCACACATGCGGACCGTATGTCTGTATTTCATCCATCCGTTTTCGGATGAAATACGGACATACATGCATCCCTATGGGATAGCGGGTGTCAGCGGATGTACATCCGCTAACACCCGATGTTGTCCGGCTCCGCTCTCGTCCGATTCTGCGGACGGAAGAAAATCCTATTTTTCTATCCGTTTGCAGAGCGGATCGGATGAACACGGACAGACGGTCAGTGTTCCTCCGATCCCCCATAGGGGAGAGCGGAGATCTGACAGGGCGGTCCCTGCACAGTGTGTGAGTCCCGCCCTGTCATCTGCCGGCTCAGCTGGGGAAAACGGAGCGATCCCCGCTGAGCAGCGGATGACCACGGGGCGGATCAACACGGATCCGTCCCGTGTGAAAGGGGCCTAATGGAGCTGATGTGCAAAAACTGAGATTTACCTGAAGCTCTTCTATGGAAACACATGAGGTCTGAAGCTGGATTTACATCTAAGCAGTTCTGTGGGCGCCATTTCTTTGCCTGGACAGAGCCATCCATTCATTAGAACAGACTACTGCACCTATGTTTCCTGATCCCTTTCTTAAATGTGTCTGCGCAGAAACGGCACGGTTCTTTTGTGTTTATACAGTAGGTGTGGGAAATGACACCGTATTGTTCAGTGTATGGGGGTGTGACTAAGAGTCAAAGACACGCCCACGTGTTTTCTATACGGGTGTGGGAACGTCTACAATTCATACGCACCAACTCCTGCACTGACTCCACAACCGACTCCTTCCCCCGACTCCCTCACCGACTCCCTTCCCCGGCTTCCACCCCTGACTCCCTCACCCAACTCCCACATCGACTCCCACCCTCAACTCCTACACTGACTCCCACACCCGACTCCCTCCCCCCGACTCCTGCACTGACTCCCTCCCCTGGCTCCTGCACTGACTCCCTCCCCTGGCTCCTGCCTTCAACTCCCGCACTGACTCCTACACCCGACTCCCACCCCCGACTCCCACCCCCGACTCCCTTCCCCAACTTTCTCACCAACTCCCTCACCAACTCCCTCCCCATACTACCTCCCCCGACTCCCGCACTGACTCCCGCACTGACTCCTACACCCGACTCCCACCTTGACTCCCACCCTCTACTCCTGCCCCACTCCCACCCCTAACTCCTGCACTGACTCCCTCCACCGACTCCTTCCCCTGACTCCCAACCCCGACTCCCACCCTCAACTCCTGCACTGACTCCTACACCCGACTCCCACCCCCGACTCCCACCCCCAACTCCCACCCCCAACTCCCACCCCCAACTCCCACCCCCGACTCCCACACACGACTCCCACACACGATTCCTGCCCTCAACTCCCACCCCCGACTCTCTCCCCCAACTTTCTCACCAACTCCCTCCCCTGACTCCCTCACCAACTCCCTACCCATACTACCTCCCCCGACTCCCACCCCGACTCCCGCACTGACTCCCGCACTGACTCCCACACTGACTCCCACACTGACTCCTACACCCGACTCCCACCCTGACTCCCACCCTCTACTCCTGCCCTCCACTCCCACCCCTAACTCCTGCACTGACTCCGTCCACCGACTCCCTCCCCTGACTCCCGCCCCTGACTCCCACCCTCAACTCCCACACCGACTCCCACCCTCAACTCCTACACTGACTCCCACACCCAACTCCCTCCCCCCATTTCCTGCACTGACTCCCTCCCCCGGCTCCCGCCCTCAACTCCTGCACTGACTCCTACACCCGACTCCCACCCCCCACTCCCACACACGACTCCCACCCCCCACTCCCACACACGACTCCCACACACGACTCCCACGCATGATTCCTGCCCTCAACTCCCACCCCCGACTCTCTCCCCCGACTCCCACCCTCAACTCCAACCCCCGACTCCTGCACTGACTCCCACACCCGACTCCCTCACTGACTCCTGCCCTCGATTCCCACTCTCGACTCCTTCCCCGACGCCCTCAGCGACTTCCCCCCAACTCCCACCCCCGACTCCCACCCCAACTCCCTCCCACGACTCTCACCTCCAACTCCCGCCCTCAACTCCTGCACTGACTCCTACACCCAACTCCCAACCCTGACCCCTGCACTGACTCCCACCCTCGACTCCCACCCCGGCTCCTGCACTGACTCCCTCCCCTGACTCCCGCCCTGAACTCCCGCACTGACTCCTACACCCGACTCCCACCCCCGACTCCCACCCCCGACTCCCTTCCCTGACTTTCTCACCAACTCCCTCACCAACTCCCTCCCCATACTACCTCCCCCGACTCCCACCCCCGACTCCCACACTGACTCCCGCACTGACTCCTACACCCGACTCCCACCCTGACTCCCACCCTCTACTCCTGCCCTACTTCCACCCCTAACTCCTGCACTGACTCCCTCCACCGACTCCCTCCCCTGACTCCCACCCCCGACTCCCACCCTCAACTCCTGCACTGACTCCTACACCCGACTCCCACCCTCGACTCCCACCCCCAACTCCCACCCCCGACTCCCACACACGACTCCCACACACGATTCCTGCCCTCAACTCCCACCCCCGACTCTCTCCCCCGACTTTCTCACCAACTCCCTCCCCTGACTCCCTCACCAACTCCCTCCCCATACTACCTCCCCCGACTCCCACCCCGACTCCCGCACTGACTCCAGCACTGACTCCCACCCTCTACTCCTGCCCTCCACTCCCACCCCTAACTCCTGCACTGACTCCCACCCCCGACTCCCACCCCCGACTCCCACACATGACTCCCACACACGACTCCCACACACGATTCCTGCCCTCAACTCCCACCCCCGACTCTCTCCCCCGACTCCCACCCTCAACTCCAACCCCCGACTCCTGCACTGACTCCCACACCCGACTCCCTCACTGACTTCTGCCCTCGACTCCCACTCCCGACTCCTTCCCCGATGCCCTCACCGACTTCCCCCCCAACTCCCACCCCCGACTCCCACCCCAACTCCCTCCCCCAACTCCCTCCCCCGACTCTCACCTCCGACTCCCGCCCTCAACTCCTGCACTGACTCCTACACCCAACTCCCAACCCTGACCCCTGCACTGACTCCCGCCCTCGACTCCCACCCCGACTCCTGCACTGACTCCCTCCCCTGACTCCCGCCCTCAACTCCCGCACTGACTCCTACACCCGACTCCCACCCCCGACTCCCTTCCCCAACTTTCTCACCAACTCCCTCCCCTGACTCCCTCACCAACTCCCTCCCCATACTACCTCCCCCGACTCCCACCCCCGACTCCCGCACTGACTCCCGCACTGACTCCCACACTGACTCCTACACCCGACTCCCGCCCTGACTCCCACACACGACTCCCACACACGATTCCTGCCCTCAACTCCCACCCCCGACTCTCTCCCCCGACTTTCTCACCAACTCCCTCCCCTGACTCCCTCACCAACTCCCTCCCCATACTACCTCCCCCGACTCCCACCCCGACTCCCGCACTGACTCCAGCACTGACTCCCACCCTCTACTCCTGCCCTCCACTCCCACCCCTAACTCCTGCACTGACTCCCACCCCCGACTCCCACCCCCGACTCCCACACATGACTCCCACACACGACTCCCACACACGATTCCTGCCCTCAACTCCCACCCCCGACTCTCTCCCCCGACTCCCACCCTCAACTCCAACCCCCGACTCCTGCACTGACTCCCACACCCGACTCCCTCACTGACTTCTGCCCTCGACTCCCACTCCCGACTCCTTCCCCGATGCCCTCACCGACTTCCCCCCCAACTCCCACCCCCGACTCCCACCCCAACTCCCTCCCCCAACTCCCTCCCCCGACTCTCACCTCCGACTCCCGCCCTCAACTCCTGCACTGACTCCTACACCCAACTCCCAACCCTGACCCCTGCACTGACTCCCGCCCTCGACTCCCACCCCGACTCCTGCACTGACTCCCTCCCCTGACTCCCGCCCTCAACTCCCGCACTGACTCCTACACCCGACTCCCACCCCCGACTCCCTTCCCCAACTTTCTCACCAACTCCCTCCCCTGACTCCCTCACCAACTCCCTCCCCATACTACCTCCCCCGACTCCCACCCCCGACTCCCGCACTGACTCCCGCACTGACTCCCACACTGACTCCTACACCCGACTCCCGCCCTGACTCCCACCCTCTACTCCTGCCCTCCACTCCCACCCCTAACTCCTGCACTGACTCCCTCCACCGACTCCCTCCCCTGACTCCCACCCCCGACTCCCACCCTCAACTCCTGCACTGACTCCTACACCCAACTCCCAACCCCGACTCCTGCACTTACTCCCTCCCCCTGACTCCTGCCCTCGACTACCACCCCCGACTTCTGCACTGACTCCCTCCCCTGACTCCCACCACCGACCCCCACCCTCAACTCCCGCACTGACATTACATTGTAATATAAAATGAAATAGTTCAACTCACAATAATGCAGAATCAGTGGGAGCCCTGAGTATGTCACTTGTCATGTCGCCTGCCACCAGATGCCATCAGGTGCTCCAAGCGGAGTCCCTCCTTATATCAGGTGTCCCCATTGGAGTCCCTCCTTATATCAGGCTCCCCCAGTGGAGTCCCTCCTTATATCAGGCGCCCCCAGTGGAGTCCCTCCTTATATCAGGCGTCCCCAGTGGAGTCCCTCCTTATGTCAGGCATCCCCAGTGCAGACCCTCCTTACATCAGGTGCCCCCAGCGGAGTCCCTCCTTACATCAGATGCCCCCAGCAGAATCCCTCCTTACATCAAGTGCCCCAGCGGAGTCCCTCCTTACATCAGGTGCCCCCAGCAGAATCCCTCTTTACATCAGGTGCCCCCAGCGGAGTCCCTCCTTACATCAGATACCCCCAGTGGAGTCCCTTCTTACATTAGGTGCCCCCAGCGGAGTCCCTCCTTACATTAGGTGCCCCCAGCAGATTCCCCACTTATATCAGGTGTCCCCAGTAGTAGAGTCCCTTGGCTTTGCCTCTCACAGACCGGTGTGCTGAAATTGGTTTCCCTCCTTCCCCTGGCTCTCGGCTGAGATCGGACCTCCGCCCCTCCAGCCTTCAGTCCAGCTCCTCCTAATCTCCGTCCATCCAGCTCTTTGCACTGTAGCTCCCCCCACTCTCCACGCAATGCTATTCGCCCATCTACCACTCCACCCAGTGCAGAGGGCTGGAGGGGCAGAGTTCGGATCTGAGCTGAGAGCCAGGGGAAGCAGGAATGAGATCTTGCAGCGGCTACCATATTTTTGGAGCAAGAAGCAGCTCTGGTGCCAAAAACAGTCCTGACTTCCCGGGACAAAAGCAAAATCCAGGGATTTTATTTAGGACGGCCTCTGATCGGGGCGAAGTCCTAAAATCGGGATTGTCACGGGAAAATCGGGACTATTAGCAAGTATGCTCTCCATGCTGCTCTCCATGCTGGAGTCCATACTGACAGTTTTTACCAAACATGGCTTTTCAGTAAGTTTTATTTTTACAGGTCCAGGTGCAGAGTACTTGCCATCATCCTCATCCACTGAAAACTGAAAGGTTCTTCCACTCAAGGGAGACTCCATTTCATGACTAATGTTCAGCAGACCTCCACCATCTTGATGTGCCTCCTGTGTTGTTCCTCCAGCTTGCTGGGGAGGCAGAGGCCACCATTTCCTCCAGTGACACAGATCCTGAGGTGGATGGGATAACAGGGGCAGCATCTAGGACCACCTCCTCACTCCCCACCCGTACTGCCACCGCCGATGCCTTTCCACAACTGGTGTCATCCCTCATTCTGGAACTTCTCCCTCAAAGCTCCACTTTTCTCCTTCAATGCTTCACCAGATTCTGCTGGCACTTCATGGCGTCCTCCAAAACTTTAACCTCTGGTTTAAGGCTCTGTCTCTTCTTGCTCCTTGCTTTATCATGCACGGCTTTCTTCTTCCTGTACTCTGATTTCAGGCTCACCAGCTTTTCCTCCTCCTTCTTAATCCTCTTTAAATAATCAGCAACCCGCTGTCTGAAAGTGGCAGTAGACTCCACTTTTTTGGGGCCATAGCCGAGGTCTTCAGGTGAAGATGTGGTTTGGGATTGCAAGATGGATCCCCAGGGGGACCATTGCCTGGGTCACCCCAAGAATCTCCCATCCTCACTGGGGCCAGGGAACTCACCTGCCCCCTGGTGTCTGGAGAGGAGAACTGCAGCACACACAACCTCTCTGGTACAGAGACTGATGTGACTGTGGGGGAGGGGACATTAGCAGAGATCTCCAGTCTCCCGCATTTGACAGCGGGCTCATGGACACCCCCGAGTGCTGCACGATCTCCCGGCTGTCAGTTGCAGCAGCTCGAGCCACCCCTCCTTCAATCCAGGGGAGTCCGTGGCAGGGCCGATCCTAGGCAGGTGCGGCAGGGTGCTTTTCACCCAGGCGCCTGCATAGGTGGGGGCGCCGAAGTGCCAGAGTTCTCTCCTCCCTCCTCTTCTCTGTGTCTATCCGAACACCAGTGTGAGCATAGGGCAGCCTGGCAGTGCTGGGGGGGCACTCCTCTTCCTGACGAGGGTTCTAGTTAGTGACTGCTGAGTGCTGATGTGCGGGAATGAATTCCTCACACTGGGACCCCGCACTGTCTACACCAACTTCAATAGCTCCCCCTCCCAACTCAGGCTGCAGGGCGAAAGAACCGAGGTGAGTCACACTCAGTGTTCAGTGTGCTGTGTGCTGGAGGATGACATCCACAGCATCCCTTTACATGTGCTCTGGGATGACTCTGTTCTAGGAGAGGTTTTATGGCATGATAGATTACATAGAATACACAGCCCCTGTCACTTCCTGTGCCTCAGTAGTCCATCTACAGATCTAATGTATAATGAGATGTACTAAGAGCCCTTTCACAATGACAGCTCGGGGGTGTCGGCGATAAAGTGTCGCTAGTTTTAGTGGCACTTTACCGTCATTTTAGAGGTACTTTTAACCCCTGCTAGTGGCTGAATAAAGCTTTCAAAGCGCCACTGCCAAGGCGCTTTGCAGGCACTGCCCATTGATTTCAATGGACAAGGGTGCTTTAGGAGCGGTGTATACACCACTCCTAAAGCTCCTCAAAGAAGCTACTTGCAGGATTTTTTTTGACGTCCTGCCAGTGCACCGCTCCAGTGTGAAAGAATTCGGGCTCTCACACTGGGATTGTAGATGAGGCTTTTTTCAGGCTCTATTTTTAATGCTAAAGTGCCTGAAAAATCTCCTGCACTACGTCTGCAGTCTCTGATCATCTTCTGTATTATGTCTGCAGTCTCTGATCATCTTCTGTATTATGTCTGCAGTCTCTGATCATCTTCTGTATTATGTCTGCAGTCTCTGATCATCTCCTGTACTATGTCTGCAGTCTCTGATCATCTCCTGTACTATGTCTGCAGTCTCTGACCATCTCCTGTATTATGTCTGCAGTCTCTGATCATCTCCTGTATTATGTCTGCAGTCTCTGATCATCTCCTGTATTATGTCTGCAGTCTCTGATCATCTCCTGTACTATGTCTGCAGTCTCTGATTATCTCCTGTACTATGTCTGCAGTCCCTGATCATCTCCTGTATTATGTCTGCAGTCTCTGATCATCTCCTGTATTATGTCTGCAGTCTCTGATCATCTCCTGTACTATGTCTGCAGTCTCTGATTATCTCCTGTACTATGTCTGCAGTCTCTGATCATCTCCTGTACTATGTCTGCAGTCTCTGATCATCTCCTGTACTATGTCTGCAGTCTCTGATCACCTCCTGTACTATGTCTGGAGTCTCTGATCATCTCCTGTATTATGTTTGCAGTCTCTGATCATCTCCTGTATTATGTCTACAGTCTCTGATCATCTCCTGTACTATGTCTACAGTCTCTGATCATCTCCTGTATCATGTCTGCAGTCTCTGATCATCTCCTGTACTATGTCTGCAGTCTCTGATCATCTCCTGTACTATGTCTGCAGTCTCTGATCATTTCCTGTACTATGTCTGCAGTCTCTGACCATCTCCTGTACTATGTCTGCAGTCTCTGACCATCTCCTGTACTATGTCTACAGTCTCTGACCATCTCCTGTACTATGTCTGCAGTCTCTGATCATCTCCTGTATCATGTCTGCAGTCTCTGATCATCTCCTGTACTATGTCTGGAGTCTCTGATCATCTCCTGTACTATGTCTGCAGTCTCTGATCATCTCCTGTATCATGTCTGCAGTCTCTGATCATCTCCTGTACTATGTCTGAAGTCTCTGATCATCTCATGTACTATGTCTGCAGTCTCTGATCATCCACTGATGGTGTGTGTGGGGGGGGGGTTGGCAAAAATGAGTTTTGGCAGGTTGGGATGTCTGGATTAGAGTGTAATTTTTTTTATTTTAAAAATCATACAAACATACAGTTTATTAATAAAAACATATTTACACAAATATAAACAACAACTAAACAAAAATAAGCGTGCTTACATCAGCAAATAAAGAAAACAGTTTCCTGACAAGATAACATAGAAAGAAACATATTTTAATGACAACTACAAACCCCGAACCTCAACTTAACCACAATCCAGGCTAAGAAACATTTTGAGATTTAATCGCCATCAGGATGCGGTTCCAAAACACCCCATTAACCCCTCCCCCCACATCATTCACCCCGACTTCCACATCATTCACCCCGACTTCCACATCATTCACCCTGACTTCCACATCATTCATCTTGCATTCTGCACCAGCCACCTTAATGCCCTTCCCAGCTCTCCCTCCACCATCATCCAATCCATCCCTCACTCCACTGAGTAAAGGGTTGGCACCACCATACATTCTGGTCCAGCACCCTCTGCTGTCTTCACTACACTAGAAGAAACAATAGGTGAAGACACAGACTTGACAATCACACTTTCTGACACTGACTGGGCAACCACAGACTGGGGGGACACTGACACCACAGCCAGCCAGATTCTGACGTGACAGAAACACGAGGATCCCCTGGTACAACCTCCACCAACCCAGACTCTTCTCCATCCGGATGGAAAAATTCCTCCACTAACTCTGGCTTATTGTGCAAAGCCTCAGGGCACCGCCTATAAGGGTGACCAACCTTATCACATAGGTTACATTTAATGATTAGAGTGTAAGCTCCTCTGTACAGAGACTGATGTGATTGGCTCAGTGTTCTCTGTACAGCACTGTAGTATATGTCAGAGCTTTATAAATGTAAAATAATAATAGTGTGTGACTGTGGGAGAGGGGACATTAGAGTGTAAGCTCCTCTGTATAGAGACTGATGTGACTGGCTCAGTGTTCTCTGTACAGCACTGCAGTATATGTCAGAGCTATATAAATGTATAATAATAATAGTGTGTGACTGTGGGGGAGGGGGCATGTCAGGTCAGAGCTATAACACAGTAAACAAGATATAAATCTGTAAAATGTTGTATTTCTGGTTTTCTGTCTTCTTTGGTAGAAATATCTTTGCTGATGTAGTGAAGATTTCTGTGTCAGATTTCTGTCTCTCGGGGGTTTGTACAGAAATATGAGGAAACATCCATTCGGGAAATATGATTGGTCTGTGGAGGGGGAGGGGGTCACGGTACAGATAATGATCGTTCTCAGTGAAAAGGGCTCGGCTGTTTTCTGTAATTGGAAAGTGAAGTTGATTTGGTTTCTATGAAATAAATGCACAGCCACAAATCATTCTTTGCAGCTATTACCTTTTGTTCCACCACCCCCTCCCTTTAGTATGTAAGCTCTACGAGCAGGGCCCTCCTGTACCTTTTGTATTGAACTGTACTGTAATTGTGTTGTCCCCCTTATACATTGTAAAGCGTTGTGTAAACTGTTGGCGCTATATAAATCTCGTATAATAATAATAATAATACTGTGGACAAGCTGATATAAGCAGTGCCCATTACACCTCCATCTCTCATGTAGAAGAGAAGAGGAGGGAGGAGCTTAAGGTTCAGTCTGACCACAAATGGGTCCAAATCCTCGAACATTTACCGGTTTGGTGGGGGTTGAATGTCATAGATAATCTCAGTATTATTTCCACTATTACACATGATGGCTTCCCACTGTCACTGGTTGCTAAGGATCCAGCGGGTGCAGCACTGCCGAGTCCTTAACAACCAGTAATGTCACTGGCCCCATTCACATACATGGTGGGAACCCCCAGCCATGGAAACAAAGGAGCCAGGATAGGTAAAGGAATGACAAAAGGGTTCCCCACCCTCATACCTGGCCCTTTAGTTCTGATATGAATTTTAAGGGGAACCCCACAAAAAATAAGAAAATAATTTTATGAGGTCTCCCCATATGCTATAGCAGACTTTCCTAGTCTGATTTGTATTTAAGGGAAACTCCACATAAAAATCATAGCAGACCTTTTTCCAAGCCTCGCTGGCCAGGAATGGGGGAAGATGACGGGCAAAATGACAAAAGAGTTAGCAGTATTTGTTAGGGTTGAAATGCTAACCCCAACAATTTCCCACTAACCCTAAGGCTACTTTCACACTGGGGTGGTGCGGGCGTTGACGGTAAAGAGCCTCTAGTTTTAGCGGCACTTTTTACCCCACTAGCGGGGGAAAATGGTGTAAAATGCCTGCAAAGCGCCACTGCTGAAGTGATTTGCCGCCACTTTGGCAGCGCTGGCCGTTGATTGTATTCACCGCTCCGCACCGCCCCAAAGTTGCTGCTTGCAGGACTTTCTTTCCTGTCCTGCAAGCGCACCGCCCCGGGGGGAAAGCTCTGGGACTTTCATACTGGGGCTGCAGAAGAGGAAGTTTACAGGAGCTTTTCAGGTGCTATTTTTAGCGCAAAAATGTCTGTAAAACACCTCAGTGTGAAAGTGGCCTAACTCTAACATTTAACACTAACCATAACCCTTAACCCTAACATTTAACCCTACACTGCACAAAATGTCTGTGAAATTACCTGTAAAATTATGTAAAAATGGCATCAAAATGTTGTGAATTGAAATGCAAAAAAAGGTGTTAAATTTACACAAATATTCTGTAAATACTAAAAATACAATTGTAAAATCCTGAACTGATCACAACTGTTAATTTTAGCAGTAAAAATATGTTAAAGTGAAACTCCACTTTTGTTGAGGAGAAAACCTTCCCCTCTGGGTGATCTCTGTACATTGCAGAAATTGTAACAAACTTTGTTGCAGATTCTGACCTTTTGTTATTCTGAAGAAATCCCTGTGTGTTTGTCTGTGTCCATGTGCCAATCTGTATGGTTTCATGATTATAATCAATCAACTGCTGCACCTGCAGGGCTCTAATGAGGAAAGTGGCAGGATCTGCATCCCTTTAGAAGTGATTTCCTATTGGGAGGATCTCACCAAATATGAGATTTTTGTTAAAGGGGATGCCCAAAATCTGACCTTTATCTTAGTGTAGAGCCTGGTCACGTGACGTCGCCATGCACGGAAGTTGGCCATTTTGTTGGTTGGAAACTCGGACATGATTATCGGCTTGACATGTATTTTATGCTTCACTGTTTGTGAGTATTTTGATAGATTTCAATAAACAGCTGTTTTTACATACTGTGGAATGAGGTTCTGTTTCATCCCTCTATGCTGCATGGTATAACATTGCTTCTGGTGGAATGGTCCGGTCCAGAGGACTAGGAGGACCATCTAGATGCTCTGTTTGGGGTTGATGGTTAATGGAGCTCTGCTGACCACTTTATTTAGGTGGTCCACAATGGAGGGTAAGAGGCTTGGAGTGCTGGGATATCGATGGAGGATCTTCTTATCACCCTTTGTGATAATAGAGCACTTGTGATGCATCTACCAATCCCTGGATTTTATTATGGGACTGCAATAGACTTTTTATTCATTGTGTGAAATTGCTGCATATTATTCTTTTTTTATTTTGTATTATTTGTCGCCAGCAAAGTTTTGCCAGCTGCATTCCCTAAAGAACCTTGATGGTATATCGCTGTGAGCGCAGGAAATCTGCTTTTATTTATGTTAGTGCAGACTTCTGGGAAAATCAGTGAGCCAATCACACAAGCAGGAAATGATGTTTCTGGGGGGTGGAGTTCTGTATATATTCTATGTACAGAGCGCCTCCAGGTGGCCATGTTGCATTTTACAGAGAATGACAGTGGCTGCAGATTGAAGAGGAAAGAAAGTTTTTAATAACGTCCAATTACAATATGACTTGTGTAGTAATTGTATACGCTAGATTTTTTTTGCTACTTTATTTCCCATGAAAGTGGAGTTACCCTTTAACCATTTGCAAGCCACCCCACTTACATTTACTGCGGGGAGGAGCTCCTACAGGCAGAATCACGTACCTGTATATCATTGCCTCTTCCGGGTTTGTGCCGGCAGCCAGCTCCCCACTGTGATTGGACAGAGTGGGAGTCAATCAGCGGGTCCAGCGGACTCGATGTCTGCCGGGAACCACCAATCATTCTCAACAGAGGCAGAATGGCGGTGTGTCTATGTAAACAATGCAGATCTCTGTTCTGTGACAAAGGAAGACAGACATCCTGTATTTCCACTAAGCAGGAACACGGATCTCTGTCTTCCCAAAGTCAAAGCACCTCCCCCACAGTTGGCAAGCACTCTCTAGGAGCACATTTAATCTGTTGATCACCCCTGATGTTAACCCCTTCCCTGCCAGTGTCAGTAGTACAGTGACAGTGCATATTTTTTAGCACTGAAATGAAAGGAGAAAACAGGTCAGTGTTAATAAAAGCAACACTTTGTTCTAATATCCACTTGCATCTAAAAATCTTGCAGACTGCATGTAGAGCTGCTGTGGTATCATGCGTGGTATTCCAAGATGGTAGACTGGAGGGCTGCTGGGATTGTCGGGACCCGTTGCAAATGATAACTGGGGTAACGTCATAAGCAAACTCCAAGACTCCCACCACTGAGTGACCGAAACGAAGGTAAACGGGCAGATGGAGGGACAGCCACTCACACAAGCCCAGACCCACCACATAAGAGTGCAGGAGAACGGCAGAGTCACAGGCTTTCACACACCACTACGAGCTGCAACAAGACAGGGCACACAAGCGGGGGAGGGGGTGGGCTGCAACGTGTTTCCAGGGCCCCGCCTCCTTTTTCAGGCTGACCCACCCCTCCTGGAGGTGGAGAATATATACTAAGCCAATCAGGGAGGGGATGGGGTCGGGATGTCCTACCCCACGCTCAGCAGAAACAACACCAGCTCTAAACAGCGGTACTAAGATAACACCTGCAGATGAATGAAGCCATTATCTTGGACTGATACCTTGAAGGTCAGAATGTACCTCCATGGTCATGAAGTGGTTAAATATGCAATACATGCACAGATTTAGGTCCAAATAGATTTGTTCTTCCATGCCTAACATTTAAGTCTAGTTTTAGTTAATGAAAATGTCAATACAGTAGATTTAGTCATCAAAGCTTCACTTTTATTTCGTTTTAGTCCAGTCTTCATCAAAGAAAAATTTTGTTGATGAAAACTATATAACTAAAATGATTTGTTTGAACAAATGACCATTGATGTTTTTATCAATTTATTTGAATTTTTTCTTAGGTCAATCCTGCTATTCTTCAAGACAGTTGATGCTTTTCTATGTGTGGATGAGAACATTGTACTGGACAACATTCCCTCCTTCATTACTGCCCCGTATGATGTCTGGGATCGATTATTGGTCAATCCATTATCCATCGGAGCTGCCATCCATCCTGCAGAGGCTGGACACTTTTTTGAACTGAAACCAATTTAAAGTATCTGCTACAGTGAGTTGGGGGTCAGGACACTTGTCATTTTACTTTACTATTATAAATGGCTAATATCTATTTTAACCCCTTTGCTGCTGAGCCCCGATGATGAGCTAATTTTTAAGTATTTTTTCTCCTCACATTAAAAAGTCATATTACTGTAGAAGCCATTTGTAGACCCAAGTCATGTTAGAATGCAGCATTGAAAAATATCAAAAAGTTCTGTGACAGACCGCCTGGCACCCCGCCTGGGTGCTGCGTCCTCGCTGCTGGAACACTGGAACAAGGAATTATAGCTGGGAATTGTACCCGAGGACTAGATGACACTAGCTTTGGTGCAAACTGGAACTCCCTTTATTGTAAATTCACACAATTTATACCACACATAATCAGATAAGAGCTTAAACACATTTTCACATGTAAACTTTAATCAGTAATATCATCATTACATCTAATGTACAATAATATCATCATTACATCTAATGTACAATAATATCATCATTATATCTAATGTACAATAATATCATCATTATATCTAATGTACAATATTATCATCATTACATCTAATGTACAATAATATCCAAGGTATCTTTTTTCAATCAACCCAGAGAAAGGAGCTGTGTGAAGTTGGCACCCCATGTTTGTAAAACCTAAATAAAAATATACCGTTTGTTTGTGCTGCGTTTGTGCTTATTTTTTGCCGCAAAAATTAGCGTTTGTGCTGGTTCGGTTTCTGAGATTTTAAACATTCAATTCAATGCAAGCCCCGCCCACTTTGCACCCCATGTTGCTGAATTTTAAAAACAAATGTGCCATTCGTTTGTGCCGCATTTGTGCTGGTTTGTGCCTCAAAAATAAACAAACATTTGTGCCGCTTTGGTTGCGGAGATATTGTGCATTATATTTGCTGAAACCCTGCCCACTTTGCAACCCATATTGCTGAATTTTAAAAACAAACGCGCCATTCGTTTGTGCCGCGTTCGTGCTGGTTTGTGCCGCAAAAATAAACGTTTGTGCCGCTTTGGTTGTGGAGATATTGTGTGTTATAGTTGCTGAAACCCCACCCACTTTGCAACCCATATTGCTGAATTTTAAAAACAAATGCGCCATTGGTTTGTGCCACGTTTGTGCTGGTTTGTTCCGCAAAAATAAATGTTTGTGCCGCATTGGTTGCGGAGATATTGTGCGTTATATCTGCTAAAACCCCGCCCACTTTGCACCCCACGTTGCTGAATTTAAAAAACAAACGTGCCATTCGTTTGTGCCTTGTTTGTGCTGGTTTGTGCCAGAAAAATAAGCATTTGTGGCGCTTTGGTTTCGGAGATATATGTTATCAAACCACACTGACTTTACACCTCGTTATTAAATCTTACATACAGCTAGATTTATTTGTTTGCGGTTTGTGCCGATTTGGTGGATGTTGTACATGATGTTTTACTTCACATTCGAAGTTTTGCCACCCCCACAGGAATCCCCCCTTCCGATTCTCTAGTGCTGACTGGAAGAACAGATGGAGGAGATAATCTGGGGAGGGGGCGGGCACAGCTCGCTCTGGCCAGCTGTCAATCAGGCGGCAGGGTGGATCTCGACAGTATTGTAAGGGTCAATGCACTTACGTTTACGGATGTCCAAAATTGATAGTGGAAGTTGATGCCGGGCAGTTTCAAGATAGCCCAGGGCCCAGCCATGGGCAGATGTGTGGCTCCAGGCTCCTGTGTTCTGTGGTGGAGACGGCCTTCGTATGCCCAGGCTTGTGGAACGGCTGGCAAGTCTGAAGATTCTACATGGCAGCAGTTTTTGTATGTAAAAGCTCCCTGTTTGTTTTTCCCTCACGTGCCTTGCTGTCTTCTTTATCTTTTTGCTTCTATGGCACCTGGAATGCAAGTGCGTTCCAGGGTTCGGCTCCCTCTTCTGGGCTGTAGCTTCGGCACGCTACTGCGCATGTGTGATCCTCGGACGAAGCCGAGGCTTGGTTTCGCGCATGTGCAGTGCGGCAGGAGACCCAGCGGACATGCAGGCGCTCTACGGCAGGTCGCCACCGCGCAGGTGCAGTCCGGGCATGGTGGTCACATCATTTCGGCAGGGATGTTTGAATCCCTGAGAGCCCTGTCATTCTAAGGATTACTACAGGCAGCTTGCGTCAGCTCCTCAGGCCCAGCTTCCCAGATCATGGTTAGCTTCAGCCTGGGGCTATGGTAAAAGAGGGAAGGGGGGTAATATGCCTCTTAAAGGGGAAGCTGCACTGCTATTTGTACTCCTTTGTTCCCAAAGTAAATTTATTTGCATCCCACTTAAAAATCAAGAAGTATTACACTCGGGGCAGTTGCAGCTAGGCCTTCAGAATAGATGCCCTGACAGATCAGTGGAAGCTCCAACAGGGCGTATGCCTTTTCCCCGTTCCTGAGCATTCTCAGATTCTTACAGAGGCTTCAAGCGGATGCGGTTGAGGTGGTGATGATAGCACCTTACTGGCCGAACAGGCCATGGTTTCCCCTCCTGACCCAGCTCAGCTTCTGGGACCCGCTACCTCTTCCTCTCAGGCCGGACCTTCTTTCTCAGGGGGGCAGTCCTGCACCCTTGTACAGCATTACTGAGACTGAGGGTCTGGTTCTTCAGAGGGAAAGGCTGAAGTCTCTTGGGTGTGCTTCAGGAGTCATTTCCACCCTCATGGGCTCGAGAAGGGCAAGCACGAATAAAGTCTATGAGAGATTTTGAGCCAAGTTTATCAAATTCTCATTCTTTATGGGCAGATAATTCAGGGACCCGGGAATCCCAGGATATTCTCAGCTTTCCTCAATCCGGTCTAGATCTGTCTCTGTCCATCAGCTCTCTCAGGGTCCAAGTCTCTGTCTTGTCGGCCTCCTCTGGTACATTGTGGGCTGTTCTAACTCTGCAGTTTTTCTGTGGGGCAACAAGACTCAGGCCCCAAAGAAGACCAATATTCCCCAGATGGGATCTTCCCCTGGTCCTCGACTCACTGTCTGGACTAAGCACCTTGGGATCTTTCTATTAAGAACTGTTCTGCAAGAGCTGCCTTTCTAGTAGCTATCACTTCGGCTAATAGGGTTTCTGAGATTGGGTCCTTGGGTCATGAAGAACCATTCCTGACTTTCTTCCCTGACCTCATCCCTATGCTTGGCTCAAATCTGAAGTCTTTTCAGTGTTCCATGAGGACCAAGAAATTGTCCTACCTACATTCAGGACCCCAGGTTCCTCTGAAGTTCATCCTCTGGATGTAGGCAAAATGCTGAAGGAATACCTACGAGTTACTTCCTCCTTTAGATGCTCCGACTTCCTCTTTGCTCTACACTCCGGCAACAACAAGGGGAAACAGGCTTTGTCCAGAACGTTTACAACCTGGATCGTCCAGTCTATCTAGCAGGCTTATAGGGCTAAGCCCTGGCTCCTCCAGAGGCGGTGACAGCACACTCTACCAGGGGTATGGCGGCTTCGTGGGCAGCAGCCCGGCATGTGGCTCCTGATGTCATCTACAAGGCGGCTTCATGGGCCTCCATTAACACCTTTATGTCACACTATTGCATAGAACTTGCTTCTCTATCCTCTTCGATCTTTGGTTTAAGAACCCATCTTAGGACCCATCTAAGAACCTATCAGCATACCCACCCGTGTGGTTTGACTAGTTATTTCCCACACATAGTCTGCCATGAAGTCTGTCAGGAAAATTGAAAATTTATTGTCAAATACTTACCGTAATTTAAAGTTGGTTTATTACGGAACACAGTCTCTAGTGGTGAGCTCAAATTTAAGGGAGAGGGGTCCTATAGCATTGGAAAGGAGGCGGGGTTAACCCACACATAGTCTGCCATGGAGTCTGTCAGGAAAATAATGTTTACTGACATAGATATTTTTCAAAAAAAGCAATTAAAAAAAGAAGTGACTTATATAAGAGAATTTGTTGGAGTGCTGTTTTGCTTGGTTAACACCTGGTTTAAACTTTTGTTAAAAGAGAACTATGGCCCAACCTTTTTTGGCCTTAGTTTTCTTTTTGTTCACAAGATGACATATAGTATGTTTTCCTGTGACAAAAAAACTCATGTGCATGTTGCGGGCTATTGCGCACTATATCCTGACAGCGCAGAGCTGCGCTGCAGCCGCGACAGATCCCGACAATACTGTTGAGATCCACACTGCCTCCTGATTAACAGCTGGCTCTGGCTCACTAGAGCCAGCTGTGCCCGCCCCCTCCCAAGATTTCCTCCTCCGTCTGTTCATCCAGTCAGTGCTAGAGAATCGGAAGAGGGGGGATTCCTGTGGGGGTGGCAAAACTACGCATGTGAAGTAAAACATCATGTACAACATCCACCAAATCTGCACAAACCGCAAACAAATAAATCTAGCTGTATGTAAGATTTAATAACGAGGTGTAAAGACAGTGTGGTTTGACAACATATACCATTCAATATCTCTGAAACCAAAGTGGCACAAACTTTTTTTTTGCGGCACAAACCAGCGCAAACAAGGCACAAACAAATGGCGTGTTTGTTTTTTAAATTCAGCAACGTGGGGTGCAAAGTGGGCAGGGTTTCAGCAAGTATAACGCACAATATCTCCAAAACCAAAGTGGCGCAAATGTTTATTTTTGTGGCACAAACCAGCACAAACGCGGCACAAACAAATGACACGTTTGTTTTTAAAATTCAGCAATATGGGTTGCAAAGTGAGTGGGGTTTCAGCAAAAATAATGCACAATATCTCTGCAACCAAATCGGCACAAACATTTATTTTTGCGGCACAAACCAGCACAAACCCAGCACAAATGAATGGCGCATTTGTTTTTAAAATTCAGCAATATGGGTTGAAAAGTGAGTGGGGTTTCAGCAACTATAACGCACAATATCTCCGCAACCAAAGCGGCACAAACTTTATTTTTGCGGAACAAACCAGCACAAATGTGGTACATACAAATCAATGGTAATAAAGATAGCAGCAGAGTTAGTGAGATAAAGCGCTGCGTAAACTGTTGGCGCTATATAAATCCTGAATAATAATAATAATAAGACTGAGGGAGAGCTACAGAATTTAGGGGGGGATACTAGTCACAGAGGGGGTCGTAAAACTTTAGCATAATGTGTAAGGAAACCAATAACCAAGTACCTCTAGTCACCACATACAACCCAGCACTTGAAGGGATCAAAAAGCTAATCAAAGATTTACAACCCATCATAACAGAGGATGAAACCCTGAAAAAAATATTCCAACAACCCCCATTATTGGTATTCAGACAACCACCCAACCTCAGACACAAACTAATCAGCAGGAAACTTCACTCTGAATATGAAGTCACAAATAATGGAAGCAAACCCTGCAATAAAAAACGCTGCAAACTCTGCAACCAGATCAATCTATCCAAAAGTGTTTTTTTTTTTTTAATCAAATTTTTTTTTTTATTTTAGAAAATTATTATCATTATACATATCATTCATGCATTTTGTTCAATATAACATTACACATAGAATATACATGCCTATTCCTGCACTCATTCTATGTGGTTCTAGTGTATTTACTTCTATATCATATCACTCTATCTTCTTTTCCCTTTTCCCTCCCTCCCATCTAATCTCATGGCTACATCCATCACCTGTGTCTCCTAATAATTATTCAAGGCATTCGTTTTTCCCTTTGTTCCCCCACCGATGCTCTCTCCTATCTAAATATTCAACCTTTACTCCTTCAGGCCATTCTTTTCCTCTCCTCTCTGCCCTTCCCAGCTATGATTGCCATATAGTGTCAAATTTACCCTTTTCTCTCCTACGACTATACGTCAATCGCTCTCTAGGAAGCAGAGAATTTACATAAGAGATCCACTGCTTCCCCGTGGGTACCGCTGGTGCCATCCAGTATTTTGCAATAAGTTTTCTAGCTAGGTACATCAATCTAGTTAACATGTAGTACATTCCTCTTGGGAACATTTCTGCATCTATGGCTCCAAGCATGTACACTACCAGGTTTGGGGGATAGGAACTTGTGCTAGTCTAGTAATACACTGGGAGACTTCTTCCCAGTCCCTGTGTAGTTTTGGACACCTCCAAATTAGGTGTATAAAGTCCCCCTTATATATTCTACATTTGGGGCACAGAGGGGAGTCTCTTCCTCCCCATTTATATAGCTGCACTGGTGTTCTATAAGCCCTATGCAAAATAAATAATTGTAACAATCTATGGGATGCGGATACCGATACCGCTGGAATAGATTCAAGTGCCATTTCCCACTGGTTTTCATCTATCTCCCCTATATCTTCCACCCATTTGTTTCTACACTTTAACGAGGCATAGTCCTGAACTGAGGATAGCAATTCCCTATAAATTTTTGATGTTAATCAATCCAAAAGTGTTACACACACAAATGGGGCCTTCAATATCATGGGATCTTACAACTGTACCTCCAGTAATGTGGTGTACCTCATCCAATGCAAAAAATGCAGCAAAGGATCTTATGTTGGTGAAACAGGACAGAAGTTGCAAGCAAGGATGAATTTGCACAGACATACCATCAAGGAACATAAAGAAGACAGTTTATGCACACCTGTGGGACATCACTTCTCACAACTGGACCACACTATAGAAGACCTCAATGTTTTAGTTCTTAAAGGGAATTTCAAAACTATCCAGGAAAGGAAAATGTTTGAACTAAGAATGATACTTCTTTTTGACACGAAAAATAATGGCCTGAATTTAGATATTGGTTTCCTTACACATTATCCTAAAGTTTTACGACCCCCTCTGTGACCAGTATCCCCCCCCCCCCCCCTAAATTCTGTATCTCTCCCTCTGTCTTATCTCACTAACTCTGCTGCTATCTTTATTACCATTGATTTGTATGTGTTTGTTTTTCTCTTCTTTTTTTTTTTCTCTTTAACATTCTGCTTAAAAATGTGTGAATCAGTACTGCTTGGACCTTGAAGAAGGGGACATACCCTGAAAGCTTGTCCTGAAAAAATGTATGTTAGTGCAAATAAAAAAAGTATCACGGACAGAACTCAATTTTCTCTATTCCTTTATTGAAAAGACGTGTACAATGCTGTAAAAACAGCCTATGCTTTTCGGACGGTCTGAGGCTGTTCTTACAGCATTGTACACGTCTTTTCAATAAAGGAATACCATTTTTTGGAAGTCATCCTGAGTGCCGACCATCCCTTTCCTTACTCTGATACTGGTACATTTGTTTTATTCTTTCTATAAGGAAAGTCAGTGTGTTAAAAATTACTGGCCCTCTGAAAGAAAAGAACTCTGTCCGGCTCCTTTGTTCACATGGCCAAAGATACCCTTCATCTATATGTAGCACCTTTCTAGTTAAGTGCTGGGATGTCAGGTATATTTAGTTATTTTTGGGCTGTTCTGTAATTAGTGAAGCGGTGATTGATTGCTTTGGACTGATCAGTGTCTCACGGGCTGCAGGATTGATTGCTCCACCCTGACTTCTGGAAAATATCAGAACATAGGAGTGGAATAGGCCAAATGAGTATCCAGAATATTTATGAGGTCTCAGGCAATCCCTGGGGAGGTGTGCCCAGTAGGTGGCTGCACAGCACATAAAAAAGCCTGAGGCCTACAGAAGTTCTTGTTCTTGTCCAGGAGGAGAAGTTCCCAGCCTGGAGGGCTGCTACCCACCCAGGCAGCCCAGCTGAGATTTACCTGAGCTCATCAAGGTCCCAGCTATGCTAAAGCTGGGGGCTACTTGCTAAGAACCTCTGAAGCTAAAGAAGGGGGATTTCACTTAGGATCTGGTCTGGAGAGTTCACTAAGGAAATTTCTGTCTGACAATGGAAGGAGGCATCCAAGTACCCGAGGACTTGTGAGTACAGACCTGAGGGCAGGGTCTGGGTGACTGTTGCTCTAGGTAACCCCTGGTGCACTAATGCTAAGACTTGCCTGTCCTGGAACATTGCTTATGTTGTCCCAGTGCTGTCCATTCCCTGAGCTACCATTGAAGGGACTCTTCCAAGAAGTATCTGCAGAGTGAAGAGGGTCCTCCTAGTACTGTTTAGTGTTCTGGAGTATCCCTCTGCTCCCTGTATCCTATCCAAGTTGTTCAGCTATATATAAAAAAAACTGCAAGAATGTTGGTTTTATTTTCTGAGGACATACAACATATGGAGATACCAGGCTCCCCCATCCCTCTACCCTCAGTCCCCCATCCATGACAGATAGACATGCAGTTTGCTGGTTGAATAGCTCTGCAGATATTTTTTATGAATAGACCCCTTAGGATGGCCATAAATTTTACAATTTGCCTTTAGATTTATCAAAACCATATGATATAAGGTCAAACCTAAACACTTTGAATTGGCATGCAATCAGGCAGGTCCTTGCAGTACATAGTTGAAGGTAAATCTAAAGAAAATTAAATAAGAAAATTGTATATATGGCAAGCCTCTGGATGAGACGTGTTCAGCTCGTTATACAGGATGAGGAATGTGGACACACCCAGTGCTGTGTTGTGTTAGAGAAGAAGGACGTCTGAATAGTCTATACAGGTGGAGGAGTGTTATATTACTGCAAATCCCCCCTTCCCCCTCCCACCCCTCTCTACCTCCGAGGCAAAAAAACATATTTGCTCACTAGAACTATTTCCAGATCTCTTCATTGTCAGAAAAGAACATACAATCTGAGGATGTATGGACAGATCTAACAAGGTGAGACACCAATCATTCTTCTTTTCCTTTTTTTTATAATATATGTAACAATATATTTTTTTATTAGAGTATAGCAATAATTACAAAGAAACAGAGTGAAAGAACCACTACAAAAAAAATTACAAATCATATAGGGAGCAGGATATGAGGGGAATACTTCCTCCAACCACTCATATAACAATACCAATCTGGTGCAGGTCTCAAAAGTGTATCAAATAGAATTCAACACTCACATAAGAGGACAGTGGGAAGATTTGAAGTAAATGGTCCCAAACTCTAATGCCCCGTACACACGGTCGGACTTTCCGATGGGAAATGTGCTATCAGAGCTTGTTGTCGGAAATTCCGACCGTGTGTGGGCTCCATCGGAATTTTTCCATCGGAATTTCCGACACACAAAGTTTGAGAGCTGGATCTAAAATTTTCCGACAACAAAGTCTGCTGTCGGAAATTCCGATTGTGTTTACACAATTCTGACGCAGAAAGTGCCACGCATGCTCGGAATCAAGCAGAAGAGAAGCACTGGCTATTGAACTTCATAAGAGTTAATGAGACACCCAGAGATATAAAGCCTGTTTGTGTTTGTAAAGAAGGCAAAGTCCATGATAGAGATGTGGAGTGTCGGACAACTCTTCCTCTATTTGAACCGATAGTTTTCTAAAGGAATTATGAAACCAATCAATAATAATATTGCCCCTCCCAAAGATTTAAGCCTAGTGAGGATATTTTATCTGATCCTGGCTGGTGAGTCAGCCCATGTATATCAAAAATAAAGATTTTAATGAACTAAAAAAGGTTTGTGGTAAAATAATTTTTTTTTAATAATGCCGTCCGCCTGAACCAGGAATGTTTCAGAGTTCACCATTCCTAAAGTTTACAAATGATAAAAGAGATTCATAGTTTAGGTCATAAAGATTGTCTAGCTTAGATGGAATTTGTATTCCTAAATACTTGATCTCTTTTGGTTTCCATATAAAAGAAAAGGATTTACGTAAACTGACAATGGTAGAATCTGATAAAGAGACATTGAAGACCTCGGTCTTATGTATAAGCTGTAGGTCCTCATCACGGCACCCTGTGTTGCTTGCAGTCCTAACACTACAAATTTATAAGTGTCTCCACAGTGGAAGCACATGCATGGAATGGATAGATGAGGGGCACGTGAGCCTGGAGGCTGCCCAAGCCCCCTTAAAGGAACAGGAGCACACTGGACACCCAGCAAGAGCACAAGGGCAGCGAAGGTGCTCAGTGTGTCCCCAGTGTATACAAAACCCCTGCTTTTAACAGACGGTTAGACAGGTAATTTGGTTGGTCAGCAGACTGGTTGGTGAGATGAGCTATGGAATTGTTTTTGTCTTACACTCTGTCTTATGTATGTTTACCTTAAAATTACTATGATGTCCAAAGTGTGTAAATTCATGTATGAGTGCTGAAAATATCACTGAGGGGTTTGATATATATAATAATAGATAATCTGTGTATAAACTCAGCTTAATCTCACATCGCCCTATTGGAAGCCCTATAAGTAAGGGCGAGAGTGGGCACCCTTGGCAAGTGCCATTATGTATATGAATGGAATCAGAGAGGATACCATTGATCCTAACTCTAGCAGATGAGGGTTTCATAGAGAGACAATATTTTATTTAACAAGTCTAATGGTCTACCAATCTGTGTAAGGGAGGCTGAGATAAAATCCCATGAGAAGCAGTCAAAAGTCTTCTCCACATCAATTGTGAGAAGGGAAACGTTTTTTACTAACATAATCAATAAAAGTGATTGTTTAATTGGTGTTGTCCCCGGCCTCTCTACCAGGGACAAACCCAACCTGATCTAAATGAATCAGGGAAGGTATATAAGACTGAAGCCTACATGCACCTACTAGTAATGGCGTAATCTGTGGGTGCCGGAGGACATTTAGTCCGCGGTACCCGCTGATTGGTTCCCGCTGTGATTATACGAGCGGTGACCCGGAAGTGTGGAATCACATATATATACATGATCCTGCGCACAGTGGTCATCCTGTATCAGTAAAGCTACAATAGGACGATCGTAAAGTGGTTAATCCAAATGAATGAAATAAATGGGTCTGTAGCTACAGCATAGTGCCGGATCTTTTTTGGCTTTTGGAATAACAGTTGTATGCGTGTCTTGAGAGTTCCGTGGAAAAGGACACGTCTGTGAGTTGGAATTGAACACTTCTTCCATAACTGGAGACAGTCTGAAAAATGAGAATAGAAATGTGAGTAAAGCCACCCGGACCTGGACTTCTCCATCACAGGAAAAGATTTATTGCAGAGACAATGTCAGAGGCCTTGAATGGCTTTGAGAGTTCCTCAGCAGCATCCGCTGATAAAATTGGGATAGCAGGCGACTGAATATAGTGTAATATTGAAATAGTAGGTGAATAATCACAAGTATTTAATGACATGGCTGAAATGTTATATAAGGAGGAGTAAAATTACTGAAAATCTTTGGCTATGGCTTCAGAGGAATCTAGCAAGCCCTGAGATGATCATGATATCTTAGATAAATACATGCGGGAACCCTAATCGATTAAGCTAAGAGTCAACCATTCTTATTGCCAAATTTATGCAAGTGACAATGTGCTAATTCTTTATGTTGCATACACACTATATTGTCAAAAGTATTGGGACGCATGCCTTTACACACATAAACTTTAATGGCATCCCAGTCTGACATAGCTATAACAGCTTCAACTCTTCTGGGAAGGCTGTCCACAAGGTTTAGGAGTGTGTCTATGGGAATGTTTGACAATTCTTTCAGAAGCGCATTTGTGAGGTCAGGCACTGATGTTGGACGAGAAGGCCTGGCTCATAGTCTCCACTGTAATTGATCCCAAAGGTGTTCTATCAGGTTAAGGTCAGGACTCTGTGCAGGGCACTCAAGTTCCTCCATCCCAAACTCGCTCATCCATGTCTTTATGGACCTTGCTTTGTGCACTGGTGCGCAGTCATGTTGGAACAGGAAGGGGCTGTCATGAGAGACACTTTGGGCGGGGGGCCTGTGGAACCCAGTTTACCTTAGAGAGGGCTGGAAACTCTTGTTTCAGCTCCCCGTGCCCCTCATGTTTAAGTAACCCTGTGTCTATTAGTGGCACAGGGTGACCGAGAAAATGATGGACAACTACTTAATGGATGCTGAGAGCGTGGTTTGGATTACTTCAAATGGGAACATTGATGGGCTTTCCTGGAAAACGCAAATATAAGATGCTCCCGGACAGCCCAACAGCCGACCTGTAGTGGATCTAGCTGGGTCTGCCAAACTATGGGATATGGGGAGGCACTGTCATAGACACTGGCTGCAGGGACCTTTTCGGCTCACATTCACCCTGTCATTTGTTATTACTATATTTCTCTTTCTGTTACATTTTTCAGAGACTGTTTTCTTGGATTTGCCCTGAAGACTAGGGATGAGCCGAACACCCCCCTGTTCGGTTCGCATCAGAACATGCGAACAGGAAAAAAGTTTGTTCGAACACGCGAACACCGTTAAAGTCTATGGGACACGAACATGAATAATCAAAAGTGCTAATTTTAAAGGCTAATATGCAAGTTATTCTCATAAAAAGTGTTTGGGGACCTGGGTCCTGCCCCAGGGGACATGGATCAATGCAAAAAAAAGTTTTAAAAACGGCTGTTTTTTCAGGAGCAGTGATTTTAATAATGCTTAAAGTCAAACAATAAAAGTGTAATATCCCTTTAAATTTCATACCTGGGGGGTGTCTATAGTATGCCTGTAAAGGGGCGCATGTTTCCTGTGTTTAGAGCAGTCTGACAGCAAAATGACATTTTGAAGGAAAAAACTCATTTAAAACTACCTGCGGCTATTGCATTGCCGACAATACACATAGAAGTTCATTGATAAAAACGGCATGGGAATTCCCCAAAGGGGAACCCCGAACCAAAATTAAAAAAAAAAAATGACGTGGGAGTCCCCCTAAATTCCATACCAGGCCCTTCAGGTCTGGTATGGATATTAAGGGGAACCCCGGCCAAAATTTTTAAAAAATGACGTGGGGTTCCCCCTAAATTCCATACCAGACCCTTCAGGTCTGGTATGGATTTTAAGGGGAACCCCGTGCCAAAAAAAAAAAAAAAACGGCGTGGGGTCCCCCCAAAAATCCATACCAGACCCTTATCCGAGCACGCAACCTGGCAGGCCGCAGGAAAAGAGGAGGGACGAGAGTGTGGCCCCCCCTCCTGAACCGTACCAGGCCACATTCCCTCAACATTGGGAGGGTGCTTTGGGGTAGCCCCCCAAAACACCTTGTCCCCATGTTGATGAGGACAAGGGCCTCATCCCCACAACCCTGGCCGATGGTTGTGGGGGTCTGCGGGCGGGGGGCTTATCGGAATCTGGAAGCCCCCTTTAACAAGGGGACCCCCAGATCCCGGCCCCCCCTGTGTGAAATGGTAAGGGGGTACTTACCCCTACCATTTCACTAAAAAACTGTCAAAAATGTTAAAAATGACAAGAGACAGTTTTTGACAATTCCTTTATTTAAATGCTTCTTCTTTCTTCTATCTTCCTTCATCTTCTGGTTCTTCTGGTTCTTCTGGCTCTTCTGGTTCTTCCTCCGGCGTTCTCGTCCAGCATCTCCTCCGCGGCATCTTCTATCTTCTTCTCCTCGGGCCGCTCCGCACCCATGGCATGGGGGGAGGCTCCTGCTCTTCTCTTCTTCTTTTCTTCTCTTTTTAGTGAAAAGGTAGCGGTAAGTACCCCCTTACCATTTCACAGAGGGGGGGCGGGATCTGGGGGTCCCCTTGTTAAAGGGGGCTTCCAGATTCCGATAAGCCCCCCACCCGCAGACCCCCACAACCACTGGCCAGGGTTGTGGGGATGAGGCCCTTGTCCTCATCAACATGGGGACAAGGTGTTTTGGGGGGCTACCCCAAAGCACCCTCCCAATGTTGAGGGCATATGGCCTGGTATGGTTCAGGAGGGGGGGGCCGCACTCTCGTCCCCCCCTCTTTTCCTGCGGCCTGCCAGGGTGCGTGCTCGGATAAGGGTCTGGTATGGATTTTTGGGGGGACCCCACGCCGTTTTTTTTTTTTTTTTGGCGCGGCGTTCCCCTTAATATCCATACCAGACCTGAAGGGCCTGGTATGGAATTTAGGAGGACTCCCACGTCATTTTTTTTTTTTTAATTTTGGTTCGGGGTTTCCCTGTGTTGAATTCCCATGCCATTTTTATCAATGAACTTCTATGTGTATTGTCGGCAATGCAATAGCCGCGGGTAGTTTTAAATGAGTTTTTTCCTTCAAAATGTCATTTTGCTGTCAGACTGTTCTAAACACAGGAAACATGCGCCCCTTTACAGGCATACTATAGACACCCCCCAGGTACGAAATTTAAAGGGATATTACACTTTTATTGTTTGACTTTAAGCATTATTAAAATCACTGCTCCTGAAAAAACGTCCGCTTTTAAAACTTTTTTTTGCATTGATCCATGTCCCCTGGGGCAGAACCCAGGTCCCCAAACACTTTTTATGACAATAACTTGCATATAAGCCTTTAAAATTAGCACTTTTGATTTCTCCCATAGACTTTTAATGGGTGTTCCGCGGCATTCGAATTTGCGCGAACACCTCAAATTGTTCGCTGTTCGGCGAACTTGCGAACAGCCAATGTTCGAGTCGAACATGAGTTCGACTCCAACTCGAAGCTCATCCCTACTGAAGACTATTTCTGTTTTTTGATTCTGAACTATATATGTTAATTGAAATACCTGGTCACATTGGCCTCTGTTCCATGGGCTTCAATGTAGGAGCTGTACAGTCTGCTACAGGGAGATCCTGATTAATAAAAGCATTGTCTAGGTGTGAATTTCCCTTCACCTATTGTGTCTGTCTGGTGGCTAATTTGACTAACTCTTGGAGGATAGTCTATGATTGGATTAGCAATGAGTCAGCTCTACTTCATTATCTAAACCATTGTTTGATGTTTTGGGTAACTATTTGGGTTATTGTTCATGTGGTGACTGACCTGTTTTTCAAGTGAATTAAAAGCCTGTATTCCTGTTCAATAAAGTGTGCCAGTTCTCATACAAGCTACTTGTGGGTTAGTCTTGTATAGTCAGCTATAATATCTGGTTCCTATGTCCAGACTGGAGGAAGCGGTATACTGGTGGAAGCGCCATAGCGGACTGCTGGATGGTTCCATCACAGGGGACATCCCCAAACTGTTGCCACAAAGTTGGGGGCATGAAATTGTCTTGGTATGATGATGTTGGGGGCATACCAAAATGTCTTGGTATGCTGATGCCTTAAGAGTTAAGAGGCCAAGTCCAACCCCTGAAAACAACCCCACACCATAATCCTCTCTCCACCAAATGATTTGGAATAGTGCACAAAGCAAGATCCATAAAGACATGGATGAGCGAGTTTGGGATGGAGGAACTTGACTGGCCTGCAGCACGATAGAACACCTTTGGGATGAATTAGAGCACAGACTGTGAGCCAGGCCTTCTCATCCAACATCAGTGCCTGACCACACAAATGTTCTTCTGGAAGAATGGTCAAACATTCCCATAGACACACTCCTAAACATTGTGGACGGCCTTCCCAGAAGAGTTGAAGCTGTTATAGCTGCAAAGGGTGGGCCAACTCAATATTGTACCCTCCGGACTAAGACTGGGATGTCATTAAAGTTTATGTGTGTGTAAAGGCAGGTGTCCTAATACTTTTGAAAATATAGTGTATGATTGATCAAGTAGTCTACTAAGTTCTATATGTTTAGATAGAAGTGGTTGTAGGGTGGCAGAGTCAGGGGCCTATTTGTGAATTGCCTCTAGGGTACAGATTTCATGGAGTAATGTCTCTATTGCAAACAATTTTGCTCTTTTCAACCTGGAGCCATGTTTAATTAATATTCCTCTTAGTGTCCATTGAATTGGTTTAGGGGTCAGGTCTCGTATATGAAACTCCTGAATAGCTGCTTCAATATCTGTTTGTACTAACGAGTCTCCTAAGAGCATCTCATTCAGGGGCCAGAGAGCAGTCCGATTATTAGTATTTGAAGGCAAAATGAGGTGCTGACTGGGAAATGATCCGACCATATATGAGAACCAATGGTTGCTGTAGGAGACTGGCTCAAGATGTGACGAGATGCAAAAATAGAATCAATCAGACTATAGGAAGAATGTGCTGCTGATTCATAAGTATAGTCCTTGATGGTTGGATTCGGCATATGCCAAATATCTATCTGAAGCCTATAGATCATAGAATGGAGATCTGGAAAGGGTGCTCTACTTTTCCCAGAGGAGGAGTCCCAAAGGGGATCAAATAAAGAATTAAAATCTCCACCTAATATTATGCATCCCGAGGCAAATTGTTCTGATTTAGTTAAAATGGAGAGAAAAGAAGATGTTTGACCTGTATTGGGAAGGTAGATATGTACAAGTGTATAAATCGTACATTTAAGAAAAAGATAGCGGCCCTTAGAATCAGAAATGATTTCTATCACAGAGTACAGAGACATGAAGTCCTATAATGACCCCTTTGGTTTTACTATCAGGCAATTCCTTGTAAACCAATGTTTAGTGTATAATAACACATGGATATTTGGGGGAAGAGGACTCCTTAAAATGAGTTTATTGTAAAAAAGAACATGTATTTCCTGCTGATGTATATTATACAAAATGTGTGTCTTCTTTGGATTATTAAAGCCCTGAACATTCAGGGTACCCATAATAACCTCAGATATCAGTTAAATAAAAATAAAAAATGGATACAACAAGTACACCCCTGCCAATGCGGGAAAAGGAAGGAAAAAAAGAAAGAGGAAAAAAGGAAACATTAGTGATTCAGAGGACCACTGAACAAAGAAAATACTAAACTGGAAAAAACTTCCAGTGTGGCGTCTCTGAATGTATCACAACCAGAGAACGACAATTATTAGGGGATACCTGCTATATATCTTTATTAATAGATACTGAATTTTGTAACCTCAAAAGTTTAAAAGTACATATGAGAGTAAGAGAGTACATCTTTATAAATGCCAATAGATGCCAATTATAAAATGTGGAGAAAGAGAGAAAGACAAAAAAACCTTCATCTCCCTTCCCCACCTTTTCTTCAACATAAAGAAGAAAAAAGAGGGGAAAAGAGGAAGGGTAAGAGAAAAAAGGAAACATAGAATCTAAACAGTGAAAAAAAGTTGGTAAGTTGAGCTTGGAAATTCTTTGGTTTTATTTGACATGCGTTGCCCTTCCAGTGCTCCTTGCTGTAATGACCAGTTATAGGTGGGAGCAGTGACCATTTTTTGTAACATTCATACTATCTATAAGTATCTATAAGTATATGTAGCACGACCCCCTTGGGGACTGCTTGGATTTACCTGCTCATCTGCACCGCCATGACCTTGTGAACATTCCAACCCACCTGACACTCTGGGTTCAGACATCTTTGCACCACCTTAAAGTAATAAGTCAAACAACTCAGTGCGTTTATATTCTATTAGCATTTACTGGAATAACTCACAGAGAATATTGTTACACAGAGGAGGTAATAGATCCGGAATTCCTCTATAATACAAGTTGAGGTAATTTGGAGATAACAGAAGATTATATACACATATGTACAATGGATTACTACTTGAATATGACCTGAAAGGATAGGCAAGAGTTAGACATTAATGCTGGCAAACTTTTAAAGCTGGAACCCAGGGCGGCCTATATAACCTTTAATCCTAATGAGAGATCAGGCTTAATAAGAATGGTATTAGGGCCCTTTAAGCCGTAATGACAGCAATGTTCACGTTGCAGGCCTGATGGCCTTCACTGGCAGTCAGAGCTCATTAACTATATCCAATAAGGTGCAGTTACAAGACAATGGTATTCCTTGGAGTGGATGAAGCTAAAGATGTCTATGTACAGTGTTCAAACATAGGTGCAGTAAAGTATTTCCAAGGTAAAGCTGTCTTTACAGCGTGTTCAAGTGAAATAACAATGAAATATTTGCAAAGGTGGGCAATTGCCCTCTCACCAACAACCAGGCTGATTCAATGTCTTCTGAGCAGCTCCCAGAGGGACGCCCTTGCAGTGGATCTGCGGTGACGATCTCTCGATTCGAAGCTCGAAGCACGGGTTGTCAGATGACCGAGGTGGTGCAGGATGGATGTCTGACGAACAGCAAGCAGTGCTAGGCCCTTCTCATCTGGGTTGGGATGTTTCACCCCACCTTGGTAGGCCGCGATCTCACCCTCCCTGCATGTAGAGGTCCGTTATGCACGAGGCCGAAGAGGAAGAGAGCGTGGGGCGGGTATCTGGCCTCCTTTATAGCTCTTCCCAGCAATCTCATGAAGGGTAGCAAAGATCCCTGGGATATGTAGTCCGGGTGTATATACATGTGGGGCAATTGCCTTTCTGAAGAACTACAAATCCCTTTAATTTGATTCACAAATATGAGGTCAGTTAGTGATGCTGGGCAATAGAGGGACACTACGATACACGGGGATGATCAGGAATCGCTGTACTGTGCAATTGTAATCCACATTAATTAATGAACATGGATGATAAACATAAATACTAGATATTTTAACCACTTGCTGACCAGCTGGCATAATTTTCCTGCGGCAGGTCAGCTTGTTCCTGCGAATCGCCATCATTGTATGTCGGTCGTGGGAACAGGTATTGTGGGCATGCGAGTGCTCCCACTGGCCAGCGGGGGAGCAAATCAGTGGGTGGGGCAGACTCGATGTGACAGAACTGACAAGGGAGATCACACAGATCCTGTCTTTCTGCTATGCAGGAAGACAAATCTGTATGTTTTCCCAGGCAGCCCATCCCCCATACAGTTGGAACACACACACACACACCAGGGAACACATTTAACCCCTTGATCACCCCCTAGTGCTAACCCCTTCCCTGTCAGTATTATTAGTACAATAACAGTGCATATTTTTAGCACTCATCACTGTAATAATGTCACTGGTTCACAAAAAAGTGTCAAAAATGTCAGTTAGGTGTCCGATCTGTCCGCCGCAATGTTGCAGTCCCGCTAAAAATCACTGATCACTGCCACTGCCTCCGGCGGAGGCTCTTTACCACTTGTTCAGCCGTGTCCAATCACGGCTGATCACGATGTCATCAGGAAAAGACGTTGATCGGCTTTTCCTCACTCGCGTCTGAGAGATGCGAGTAGAGGAGAGCCGATCGGTGGCTCTCCTGACAGGGGGGTCTGCACTGATTGTTTATCAGCACAGCCCCCCCCACGGATGCCCACACTATACCACCAGGGAAGCCACCAGGACCACCAGGGAAGGGGGCAACATGAGGATGACCAGGTATGTACCCCATGACCATCCACATGTGCAAATTATGCCCAATCTGTGCCAATCAGTGCCCACAAATGGGCACTGACTGGCACCATTATATAAAATGTAACATCAGTGATGCCCAGCAATTCCACCCATCAGTATTATCAGTGCCAGCAGTGTCATCAGTGACACCCATCACTGCCACCTATCAGTGTCCATCCATGCCCATCAGTGCCCACCTATCAGTGCCCATCAGTGCCCATCCATGCCACCTATCAGTGCCATCCATAAGTACCCATCAGTGCCACCTATGAGTGCCCATCAGTGCCGCCTATGAGTGCCTATCAGTGCCGCATACCAGTGCCACCTATCAGTGCCCATCAGTGCCACCTTTCAGTGCCCATCAGTGCCGCCTATCAGTGCCCATCCTCAGTGCCCATCAGTGCTACCTCATTGGTGCCACTTCATCGGTGCCCAAAAGTGCCACCTTATCAGTGCAACCATATCAGTGCCCATCACTGAAGAAGAAAACGTACTTTAACTACAAAAAATTTTAACAGAAACAAAGAAAAACATGTTTTTTTTCAAAATTTTCGGTCGTTTTTTATTTGTTGCGCAAAAAATGCAGAGGTGATTAAATACCACCAAAAGCAAGCTCTATTTGTGGGAACAAAATAATAAAAAATTTAGTTTGGGTATAGTGATGGGTGACCGCGCAATTGTCATTCAAATTGCGACAGCGCTGAAAGCTGAAAATTGTCCTGGGCAGGAAGGTGTCTAAGTGCCTGGTATTGAAGTGGTTAATTAATGGGCCAAGTACTTTAATCATTATTTGTTTTGAGACATAACTCTCTCTGTCTGCTCTCTGTACAGAATCTTGGGTCTGGCCACTAGGGGTATAGGTGGGTTAGCTCACTAAAATGTATATTATTTTTGTTTGTTTTTTCTGTATTGTACAATGTATTTATATATGTCTTTCTTTTCCATTTCTTGATAGTCATTGTAAAACGCTCCTGAAGAAGCGCTGAGAGCGTGTAACATGTAGAGCGTATCCGCTTCCTTGTAACCAAACCATACTCCTGGATTCTTTTACATTATTACATTACATTATGGAATGACTTCTATTCATCTCCTAGTCTCCTTGTAGATGTATCATGGTTTTTTACTTTAGCGGTATTTTGCAATATGTGTTGATATATTAATGTGGATTTTTTAGACATTATGTAATTCCATTTTTTGTGTTTATAATGAAATTATATTTTTGTATAATCGTTTGGTTGTCACTAAAAATTCCAAGCCCCAATGTTCTTTTGTATTCTTTTTTTTTAATTATCAATTTTTTAATTTATTTTCCATTATATACATTACTTCATACTTTGAATCTACAATATTCAAGTTAATCCAAATAAACACTTTTATCTTAACAATTCTTAACAATTCTTCCCCCTTTCAAGCACAAAAAAAACAATAAAATTTAAACACCTTCCCCCTACATTGCTCTATAATATAAAGCTACATCTGGTAGTCCATTTCCTCCTTCCAATTTGCCTCTACGCAAAACATCATACGCCAATCTGGGATGTTTATCACTCCATACAAATGCTATGAAGGCCTTACGTAAGGTTTTAGAAAAACTTTGTGGGAGTGTAATTGGCACTGTGTGGAAAAGATAAATTATTTTAGGTAGTACACTCATCTTTATGGCGCTGACCCTTCCAAACCACGTTAATAACCGGCCCCTCCATTCCTGCAGGTCCCCCATTACCCCCTTCATTAAGGAACCATAGTTTAAATCATACAGTAGTTTAGGATCTGCTGTGATATGTATTCCCAAATATGCCAAAGAGTTTTTGTTCCAAATAAAGGGATAAGAATTTTGCAAAATCATTTTCATCCCTTAGGGGACATGACTAGGTAACAGTACAGACTTTTCAAAATTGATTTTGAAATTAGATAAGTCTCCGAACTTAGAGACCTCTGCCATCAAAGCCGGTAGTGATGTCTGTGGTGATGAAAGATAGAATAATAAGTCATCGGCATATGCCGAGACTTTATATTCGACTGATCTGACCCGTACCCCCTGAACTTCAATGTTTCCCCTCACTTTGCAAAGAAATGGTTCTAATATCATAGCGAACAACAGCGGGGATAATGGACACCCTTGTCTTGTGCCATTACGTATTTGGAAATAATCAGACAGTGTGCCATTTACTTTGACTCTCGCTCTCGGTGTCGCATATAATGCTGCAACCCAGCCCATCATGCGTTCCCCCAGACCCATACCCCTTAGCACCTCCGTCATGAATCCCCAGTTCACCCTGTCAAATGCCTTTTCGGCATCCATTGACAATATGACTCTTGGGGCCTTGTCAGGGCCATGTTGCATCCAATGAAGGGTGTGTAAAGCCCGAATGGTATTATCTCTGGCCTCACGGCCTTTCATAAATCCCGTCTGATCAGAGTGAACTAGATTCACTGTATGAACCTGTAACCGAAGAGCCAAAATTTTTGCTAAAACCTTAGTGTCTGAGTTTAACAAGGAGATGGGTCTGTAGTTCGCGCACAGCTGAGTATCTTTCCCTGGTTTAGGAAGTATCGTTATGTATGCCAACAAGGCCTCTGGAGGTAATGGATTGGAGGCATTAATTGAATTAAAGTAGCTACATAACGGGCCTCCTAATCTGGTAATAAATTTCTTATAATATGAATTGGTGAGCCCATCTGGTCCTGGGCTTTTACCTTTTGGCAGACTCAATATTACTTTGTTTAATTCATTAATAGAAATTGGTCTATATAATTCCTCGATTACCGTGGGCAGCAGTGAGGGCAGCGCTGAATTTTCTATATACTCTCGAATTTCTAATTTATGCTGTTCTCCTGTCGCATTCGGTGAATTAGTATGAATATTATCTTTTTCTTTTTTTTGAAAATGATATTTTGAAAGAAAACAAGTACAGAAATCTCAAATATCATGGAAACACATACAGGTGTTGGCATAGCAATACTGCAGTGAAGGAGCAAATATCGACAGTCCAGTAAAAGCCTTTTTCTTGCTGTCGCCGGGTCTTGTAGTTTCTTAATTTCTACATAGCAGTTCAACTTGCTTTACTGGACTCGGCCTGATAATATGACCTGTGTAGTGTTTAACTATCCTTCTGGTTCTCGGGCTGACTGCCCAGAGACAATGGTTATTCAAGGTGGTTGGGAAAGTTATTTTGGGCTCCGTTAGTAGGGGTTGTAGGTGTCCGTGAGAACTGGTGTGTTGTTTCCCTGGCCCGGCCATGGAACTAATTGAGTTTGACAGAAGAATAAGTGAGGTGAGATGTAGTTAAGGAGAAAATCTGTAAGTGATCTTGTTGATATTTTCATTGTTAAGGTAGGGGGGGCAGGAGGGAGGGGGGTACCGGAGGGAGGGATGGGTGAAAAGGGAGCAGGGGGAGCAGGGAGAGAGAGGAGGGGGGGCAAGGGAGAAGAAGAAGAGGAGAGAGGAAAAAAAAAGGAGGGGGGAGGGTTTCCGTCTCTGACTCCTCTTCCCGAGTCATATGGGAGAGTAGGGGTTTCTGTTTTTATTTACCATGTAGGGTGTCAGGGGGCAATCATGGGTGAGTGTTATAGTTCGTGCAATGATTTAGCTGTAGTCCCCCCGCCCCATTCTCTGCTTCCGGTGTTGTCCCCTCTTCTCTCTTCTCTATCCCTCGCCTTTGTATGGGATTAACTTAGGTTGTCTAAATAATCCCTGTTACTTTATGGTGGTGGTTCGAGAGCTCTGTGGTATGCAGGTGTGGTCTGGAAATGTATCCAGCATGCCCATTTTGTACTGAATTTCGAGGTTGTGTCTCGCGAGATGTGAATTAGCTCTTCCATCTCGGCAGTTTTACGTATTCTGTGGAACCATTCTTTGGCTGTGGGTACTTGGGAGGAATCCCAGTATATAGGGATACATTGCCGTGCAGCATTGATCATATGCATTGTCAGGGACTTATGGTATGTGCTATGTGATTGTGGGGAGTGGTGAAGGAGAAACTGGGCTGGAGTTAGGTTCAGTTCATAAGAGGTTACTTGGGAGGTGATTCGACATACTTCTTTCCAGAAAGTTTGTAATGGGGTGCATGACCACCAGATGTGCAAAAGTGTTCCTTTGTCTTTGTGGCATCTCCAGCATTTATCTGGTGTGGAAGGGTAAAGTCTATTTAGCAGTGCGCGTGTACGGTACCATTGAGATTGAATCTTGTAGCCGTTTTCCTGTGTGCTGACGTTCAAAGAGCCCTTACGAATGTTTAGAAAGATGTATTCCCATTGTTCGCCTGTGAATGAAAGGGAAAGGTCTTCTTCCCAGCGTGAACAAGCTTTGCTTGTGTTGGGGCGTATGTTCTCAAAAAGGAGGTTGTGTGTGTAAGCTATTAGGTGCCGCTGGGGGGATTTTTGGGTGCAGAGTTTTTCAAAAGATGTTAGTTGTCTCGAGCACTGTAGATCTTTGTCTAGTGACTTGAGGAAATAGGAGATCATTAGATATGTCCAGGGTGGGATGGGCGGTCCTATTCATTTGGTCAGCTAAATTAGAGGACGAAAGGAGTTTCCCTGCGTTAAAGAATTGATGTGTTCGGGTTTGATCCTGTGACCAGTTGTCTGCGAGGAAGTGGTGGGACATTCCAGGAGGGAAGTCAGGATTTAGTTTAACTGAAGTTAGTGGTCCTTATTGGAGGATATATTCATGTGGGTGCACAGTTTTTGGAAGCACAGTAGTGTTGGTCCAATGAGTGGGTGTTGTTGGATTGTCGACGGGATATGTTTAGGATTCATCCAGGGAAGAGAAGCTAGGGGGAGGGAGGTGAGGGATTCTTCTAGAGGGACCCACTCTTTGTGTGGGGAATGAATATTCCAGTCGACTATTCTGGACAGGTGTGTGGCTGTGAAGTAGTTGTGGATGTCTGGGAGACCAATTCCCCCTAATCGTTTTGGTCGGGTGAGTTGCTGAAAGCTGATTCTGGGCTTTTGATCTCCCCAGAGGAATCTGGAACACATGCTTTTATGTGCCTTAAAAAAGGTTTGTGGGACGTGGATTGGGATTGTTTGTAATACATATAATATTCTTGGTAGAGCATTCATTTTTAGGATTGCTGCTCTGCCAAACCATGAGAATATAGGTTTGTTCCAGTTTTTAAGGTCTTTAGTAAGTGCATTTAGCAGAGGTAAATGATTTGTTGAGTATAGATCGGATAATTTGGAAGGAATTTGGATGCCTAGATATGTAATAGAATCATTTTTCCAATGAAATGGGAAGTTGTCTATGCATTGTGTTTTTATTTCTTGTGGTAGTGATATGTTGAGGGCATATGATTTAGAGAAGTTAATCTTGAGATTGGATAAGGATTGGAGGTGTTGAAATTCGGACAGTAGGATAGGTATGGTAGTTAGGGGTTCTGTGAGAAACAGTAATATATCGTCCGCGAAAGCGGCGTATTTGTATTCCTTATGAGAAGTTTGGAGTCCTTTAATGTCCTGATTTAGTCTTATTTTCCGTAGGAAGGGTTCTAAAGTAAGAATGAAAAGGATGGGGGATAGGGGGCATCCCTGTCTTGTACCATTGTGGATGGGGAAGGCGTTTGACAGAGTGCCATTGACCCTAACTTTGGCCGTTGGGTTGGAGTACAGGGATAGGATAAAACTTAGCATGCGAGGTCCCTATCCTATGGCCTGAAGTACTGCTTCCATGTAATCCCATGCCACTCTGTCAAACGCCTTCTCTAGCGTCCAGGGACAGGAAAAGGCCTTTTTTTCCGGTGTGTGTCATCAGATAGTGTAGATTGATGGCCTTTATAGTGTTGTCCCTAGCTTCACGTCCAGGAACAAAACCCACCTGGTCCGCAGTGATAAGGGAGGGGAGAAGAGGAAGAAGTCTATTTGCTAAAATCTTTGAAATTATCTTGACATCAACATTCAATAAAGAGATTGGTCTGTAACTTCCTGTATTGGTGGGGTCCTTGCCTTCTTTAGGGATAACCATTATGTGGGCTTCTAATAGTCCGTGGGTAAGTGTCTTTGAGGGGGAGATTGAGTTAAATGCTTTTAGAAAGGGGGACTGAAGTGTCTCTGCAAATAGTTTATAGTATGCCGCGGATAGTCCGTCTGGGCCCGGGCTCTTGCCGGGTTTTAATTGCTTTACTGCTTGTGACCATTCAGCCGGGGTGATTGGGGATTCAATCATTTTGGCTGTGTCTGTCGGGATTTTCCCTGTGACTAAGTCGCTTAGGAAGTTTTGTATTTCTTTTTGTCTGTGTTGGGAGGGGGGATGTTGCTGTTCTATTGAGATTATATAGGGATGCATAATATTGTTCAAATTCCTGTGCGATATCCATGTTCTTCGTGTGTGTATTGCCTGCCGGGGAGTGTATTTGATGTATGGTATTCTTGGCTCTTTTCGAGCTAAGAGCCTGAGCTAGAAGATGACCCGATTTGTTGCCATACTCATAGAAGAGTTTCTGAGAGAGGATGAATTTTCTTTTTAGGTTACGGCCTAGTTCTTCTTGCATTTGTGAGCGAAGTTCGGTAAGTTCTGCGTCGGTGTTTTGAGCTAATGTGCGCTTATGTGTCGCCTCTAGAGTTTTGAGTTTTGTAAATAGGTCTGAGAGTTTGGCCGATTTCTCTTTTTTGATTGCCACAGCTAGAGATATTAGTCTGCCTCGTACTACACACTTGTGTGCCTCCCATTGTGTCAGCTGTGAAACATCGGGGGTGTCATTTTTGGTGAAATATTGGATTAGGCATTTACTAATCTCTGTTTCTCTAGTTTTGTCTGTCAGGATAGTCAAGTCCAATCTCCAGATGTTTGTATGTGCTATTTTGTCTGGAAAGGTAAATGTGGCTGAGATAGGATGGTGGTCAGAGAATGTCATGGGTTCTATTGTTGCTTTAGTCAGATTTTGAAGGTCTTGTTGTGTGATAAAGAGATAGTCCAGGCGGGAGTATCTTTTATGTGGAATGAAAAAAAGGTAAAGTCCTTCTCTTTGGGATTGAGAGTACACCAAGTATTATGGAGTAACAAGTCTTGTAGGCATTTCCTAATTTGTTTGATGGCCCTAAAAGGGAGATGAGAGGTACCTGAAGAGATATCTAAGATGGGGTCCAGCGGGACGTTCAAATCGCCCCCTAAGATCAGTGTCCCTTCTTGAAAGGTGGATAGTCGGCGAACTATGTCTCGGATGAAAGGGACCTGGGATGTGTTGGGGCTATATATGTTTGCTAGTGTTATCCATTTGTTTTTGAAGGTCCCTTTTAGAAAAAGGAACCTGCCTTGGTCATCTATAAGAATATCCGAAATTTGGATAGGTGTATTCTTGGAAAGAAGTATGGAAACCCCTTTGGATTTTGTGGTGTGGGAGGTTGCGTGGAAGCTGTGGGGAAAGGAATGGTTGGCCAGTTTGGGAATTGATTTTGTACGGAAGTGAGTTTCCTGCAAGAAAACTATATCTGCTTTCATGGATCGCATGCTGTTTAGTATTTGTGAGCGTTTTTCGGGAGAATTCAAACCTTTTGCGTTCAGAGATATGAGCTTCAGCTTGGAGTTAATGATTCTCATTTTTGGTGAATCCATGGTAATGGCAGAAGGGGGTTGGAACATGATAGTAGTACTTTGGGAGGGAGAAGTCAGAGAGGGGGTGGAAGGGTTGGGGGGGCTGGGGGTGAAGGAAAAAAAAAGAGGAAGGGGGGGAGTTGGGGGAAGTTTAGATAGGAGAGGAGGATTGGGTAGGGATGGTGAGTATCAGGGGGTAGTACCGGTTAAAGGGTTGAACCTGTCAGCCCTCTATGTAGGGGGGTGGGAATCTGGTATGGTCAACTACGACTACCAGAGTCTGTTGTGTGGGGGTGGTAGATAAGGTAGCACAAGAGGTGTGTGCTCTGTGTTCCTATGAGGCCAAAGGGCTAAGTGTTCGGCAAGTTGTGAGTGATGTCTGTGGTTTGTGGGAGGAAGGGTGGACCCTCCTCCTCTTCTGAGACCATTCCACTACATTTAGGAATAGTGTTAGTATTGGAATATGAGTGGGTTTTCAGTATCGGATGGGGAAGTGGTGTGAGGCTTACTCGAGATGTACTGTCATCTGAATAGAAGACATGTCTCTGAGGTAATGATGGTAAAATACTATGGCAGGGGTGTGTCTAGGGGGGGACTCATTTGTTATTGGAGTGAGAACTACTCCTCGTGAGGGATTTGAGCAAGTTTATGATGTAGAGTGTACCCTTGGTGTTACAGGTTTGTTTAATAACTTTTTTAGAAACATAACATTGAGCAACGTGGAATTTTAACCTTTACATGACACTTAACATAAAGAAAACCACATGAAATCAACAATCATGGTAACTATTACTAAAATAACTGCTGTTAACGAATGTGGGGTCTCAGGGTCCGAGATGGGGGCGTCCAGCTTTTGAACAGATAGTTCAAGTCTTATGGGTTAATCACAATGGGAGAGAGGTGGAGCGTATAGGCGAGATGTCGTTTTAAGTAGGATAAGAATAATCCTGAACTCCTCTTGTCGTGTATTTTTGTGGAAAGTGTGAGAATCTCACCTGGACACCTCCATCTCGGATCGCCCGAGGTAAGATAGGGGATTGCATAAAGTTAGTTAGCGGGACCTCTCTGTCTGTGCTCCACTAGAAAACAAGGAAACCTGTTATTAAATCTTCTTGTGATACAATACTGCCCAGATCACAATCAAAGAGAGTAAGGAGTAATAGAGAAGGTGTAGGGTATAGAAGGTAGGTGAGAGTGGTAGTTGGGAAACAGTAAGTGGGTAAAAAGAGTGGTGAGTCAGGTGTACAGAGGAGATGGTATAGTTAAGAGGTGGGCAAAGGTAAGAGCATACTTGACTTCCCATTCTTGGATGGTAAGGGCGATATTGGTAGGCTGTTATATGGCAGAGGAACAAATATAAAAAAAAAAAGAAAAAGCGTTGACATTTCCCCTTGGTTGATCCATACATCCATAATTGTTTATGGGTTTTGGGCTTCAAGTCTCCATATGTATAGGGAAATTTGGTGAGGGAAGTATTCGTGCTCCAGATGATCATGGGGGAATCATAGCAATGAGAAGCTGGGGGAGTCTCTAGGGTGAAGAAGTCCTGCCATGGCCATCTTCAGCCTGGACCTCTTGAGGGATCATAGAGCACAGCGTGGGGTTATAGGCTCATGCGTGATGAGATAAGATGTGTTTTGGTCCCCATTGGGCTGTTCAGTTAGTGTCTCAGGTGGTGGATGAAGGAAGCTTGTCGGGCTTCATAATATTTCAGCTCCTCGGTGTGGGTTAGGTGAGGTATTTCCTTATTTGTAGGTATGGGTATTAAAACAGTTCACTTGGGATTAATATCAAAAGTCTTTGGTGTGCTTCTGGGGAAAGTCAAGATATCACGTTTGGTAAAGTTGAGCTTTGAAAGCTACATTATTTGTATTTGTATGTAGCCCGGGCATATTCAATGCAATACGTTTCGATAGTCTCTCTCTAATTGTGAGTGGGGCAGACATTGTGTGTCTCGATTCTGTGGCAGCTTAACCAGGGGTAAGTTTACCTCATGTGAGGTACGCGTTGGGAACTTTGTTGCTTAAGAACTGAGGTTCCAATGCAGATAGGTATATAAGGGTATAATTGCAGTGGTTCTTATCACAGTCAGGTATATGGAGGCAAACAGAACGAATGAAGTTCTGGTGTCATGTAGGTGCTGAGGTAAGAAAGTTTTACCTGATCAGAGGATTCATGCTCTGCGGTGTGCCGGAGAAGCTGTGGGGCTTCCATTCCTTGGGACTTCTGAGGTTGCCAGAGGAGAATGTGGTGGAGCCGGATGCTGCGTGTGGCGGCGACGGCATCTTATGCTGAAGGCTCCTGCTTTATCTACTCCATCCATGGATGTTGCTCTGTTGATTGATGGGAGTCTGAAGTCGCTGTACCAGGTAGGTCTACAGGTGGTAGATCCAGGGTAGAGCAGAAGTGCTCTAAATCTTCAGGGACTCTGAGGTTTGCTGTACGTCCCTGGTGTGTTACTGACAGGAAGAAGGGAAACTTCCAGCGGTATACGATTGATCTCGCCCGTAGTGTGTCAAGAAGGGGCCTCAGCTCCCTTCTGCTCTGTAGGGTGATGTTAGACAGATCCTGAAAGATTTTAATGTTAGATCCCCGGAAAGACAATTGATTTCTGCCTCTGGCTTTATAAAGAATTTCCTCCTTTAGCGGGAAATCCGTAAGGCAGCATATCGCATCCCTGGGGGGGTCTGTGTCTTTCCCCCTCGGGCGGAGCGCTCTATGTATGCACTCAAAAGCGATCGGTGTATCCGGGAGTCTTTCTAGTAGGTCATTGAAAATATTGGTGACTGCTTGTGAGAGATGGCTGGGGTCTATGGATTCGGGGATCCCCCTTACCCTAAGGTTACAGCATCTCCCTCTGTTATCCAGGTCTTCCATGTGGCGGTTGATTTCCCTTAGATGCATGGCGTGTGATTCAGTTAGTTGCTGCACTTGGCAGAGGGAGACATCATGGCGGGCCCGCGTTGTTTCCACCTCCTCCACTCTCAGAGCTATAGCTTGAATGTCGGCTCTTAAATCTGAGATAGCAGCAGAAAGAGTGTTCTTTATGTCCGAGGCAACACTGCGGAGATTGTCAAGGCACAGTGCTGGGGATGTACGGGTCTCTGATTTCTCACTCCCGCGCCACGGACTCCTGCTGTGGGAACGGGACTCACGAGGGAAGGTGTCTTGAGAGGCCTGCGTCCTGCCTCTAGGCCGCGTCCGAAATATCTCGGGGATTTGGTGGCTGAGCTGTGTGTCTAGTTCCTGAGGAGAGCAGGATCTTGTCACTGACACACTCCTGGGTGTTCTCTCCATTTTTTAGCGGCGGTGGGTTTGTATGTTAGCCGAATGCTGATGTTGCTGGGCCTCGTGAACGGGAGCTCCAGAACTACACGTCCATCTTGGTACGATGCCAGGTCACGCCCCTCATGAATATTATATAAAGCCTTATAAAATTTGTGAAATTCTGCCGCAATGGCTTGAGATTCCACTATCTTTTTATTTTGGACTATTAGGCTATGCACATGCCTGGATTCTTGCTGTTTTTTAAGCTGTCTAGCAAGTAGCCAACCACATTTATTGCCCTGCTCATAAAACCGATGCGCATAGTATCTATGCTTGTTTTTAACTTTGCGGTCTAGGCATTGTGCTAAGTTATGTCTCAGGTCCTCCAATTGTTGGGAATCTGCTGGGTCCAAGTGTCTTTTATGTTTGATTTCTAATTCATTAATCAATAAATCTACTATTTCTTTTTGTTTCTCTTTTTTAATCCATGACCCGTGTGCTATCAGTTCCCCCCTAATCACTGATTTGTGAGCTTTCCAAACAGCCTGCTCTGAAACTTCTCCAGGCATATTTGTTTCAAAATATGTTTTTATCTTACAAGATAAAGCCTCCACCACTTTATTATCGTCCAGTAAAGATTCATTCAACCGCCAAGTTCGTTCTAGGTGGCCTGCAGAAATTGGAAGGAAAGTCACGGTAATAGAAGCATGGTCTGAAATTGTTATTGGTTCTATAGTGAAAGAACGGGTCCTTTCAAGATAGAACTGGTCCACCAAAAACATATCTAGGAGAGAATAAGTATTGTGTATTTTGGAATAATAACTATAATCCCTTTTCCCATAATGTGTTACACGCCATCCATCCACTAAGTGAAAGGAATGTAAGAGCTGTTTTAGATTCTTTAATACTTTAAAAGATATGTGAGTTTTGCCCGTTGACGTATCTATCTTTGAATCTAGGGTAAGGTTAAAATCTCCCCCCAGCATCAAAAGGCCCTCCCTGAATTCCTCCAACAGCTTCAGAGTCTTTACAAGGAAGTTGACCGTTACGGTGTTTGGCGCATATATTGAGGCAAATGTATAGCAGAAGCCGTGTAGTCTTCCCTTTACAAACAGGAAGCGACCCTCTGGGTCTATTTGTGAGGCTATTACAACCATTGGACATGTCTTTCTAAAGGTTATGGTTACCCCCCTTGCTCTTGCAATCGGGGAGGGTGCATGAAACCACTGGTTAAACACATGCATGGGCATTTTTGGAATGGAATCCTTCGCGAAGTGCGTCTCCTGCAAGAAAACCACGTCACCCCTAAGGTGGCGTAGTTCCTGCCAGAGACGACCCCTTTTTTGTGGTGAACATAAACCTCTCACGTTATATGATATCACCTTTATTGGGGCTGCCATATCCAATAATACTATTGCCCAATATAATCATCCAGTAGCTAGAGTGTCTCTTTGCTCCCAGCAGGTGTCCCCAGGGGGTGAGAAAAAAAAAGGGAAGAATTCCAAAAAGAGACGTAAACCCCCCCACACCATCCCTCCCTCCCCATTCCCCCCCCCTCCCACCCACTCTCCTCCACCCCAATATTCCACTTTAGGGAATATGTACTGTTCTTTTGTATTCTAAATCAATGAACATTTGCAGCAATATCAATTCTGTTTTAGAAAAGCCATATGTTTACAGATTAATTATGATCAGCTTCCTGGCTATATCTTTCCATTCATAGCAGCTCCGTTTAGGTCCATTGGTCTGGGTATGTATGCATGAAGCTTTCAGTACCGGTGTGTTATATGTAATAACATTGTCAATATTGCATGTGTGTGTTTTTTTATATTAGGGGTTATTTGGGGAAATACTCTACAATTGATGTTATTGTCCACCCTGCTGGACAATTTTTACCCACTACTTTGAGAATACAATAAAGTTAGTTTCTATTTTTTTCAAAAGGTATACCGTTATTGACCCTCCTTATTGCTTTCCAATGGGCATTTCTTTGTTCCATCCTCTCCCACTTTTTTTTGTATGTTATAACTTTGTGTGGCTGTCTTCCCGATCGTATGATGAGCTTCTCTGTGCTCAGGATCATGTTTTTATTCAGCCTGCACTACATGACTAGCCAGGAAGAAGAGGTGAGCGATGCAGTGGTACCAGAGGAGGGGGACAGAGGAGCAGAGGGGGGCATGATCTGAAGAAGGGTCAGGAACCGGAGTGGCAGCTGGGTCAGCTTTCATGGGTATGTACTGATCCCTGTATTTTCTTCCTGCAGCAGCTGAATGCTAACGGGAGGTAAAGGAGGAGAAGCAGCCTTTCAGCTGTTGCAGGAGGATCAGTACCAGCTGCAGGGCCCCTCTCAATGCCACGCCCGGGCAGCCTCCCCCCTGCCCCCCTAGTTTTGGCCCTGGCCAGGAATATTAAAGGTCAAAAATAATAATAATTATATTAAAAAAACTTACATATCAGTATACTGTACAGTAGGGATGAGCTTCGAGTTCGAGTCGAACACATGTTCTACTCGAACATTGGCTGTTCGCAAGTTCGCCGAACAGCGAACAATTTGGGGTGTTCGCGCAAATTCGAATGCCGCGGAACACCCTTTAAAAGTCTATGGGAGAAATCAAAAGTGCTAATTTTAAAGGCTTATATGCAAGTTTTTGTCATAAAAAGTGTTTGGGGACCCGGGTCCTGCCCCAGGGGACATGGATCAATGCAAAAAAAAGTTTTAAAAACGGACGTTTTTTCAGGAGCAGTGATTTTATTAATGCTTAAAGTCAAACAATAAAAGTGTAATATCCCTTTAAATTTCGTACCTGGGGGGTGTCTATAGTATACCTGTAAAGGGGCGCATGTTTCCTGTGTTTAGAACAGTCTGACAGCAAAATGACATTTGGAAGGAAAAAACTCATTTAAAACTACCCGCGGCTATTGCATTGCCGACAATACACATAGAAGTTCATTGATAAAAAGGGCATGGGAATTCCCCACAGGGCAACCCCGAACCAAAATAAAAAAAAAAAAATGATGTGGGGGTCCCCCTAAATTCCATACAAGGCCCTTCAGGTCTGGTATGGATATTAAGGGGAACCCCAGCCAAAATTTAAAAAAAAAATTGACGTGGGGTTCCCCCTAAATTCCATACCAGACCCTTCAGGTCTGGTATGGATTTTAAGGGGAACCCCGCGCCAAAAAAAAAAAAAAAAACGGCGTGGGGTCCCCCCAAAAATCCATACCAGACCCTTATCCGAGCACGCAACCTGGCAGGCCGCAGGAAAAGAGGGGGGGACGAGAGTGCGCCCCCCCCCTCCTGAACCGTACCAGGCCACATGCCCTCAACATTGGGAGGGTGCTTTGGGGTAGCCCCCCAAAACACCTTGTCCCCATGTTGATGAAGACAAGGGCCTCATCCCCACAACCCTGGCCGGTGGTTGTGGGGGTCTGCGGGCGGGGGGCTTATCGGAATCTGGAAGCCCCCTTTAACAAGGGGACCCCCAGATCCCGCCCCCCCCCTGTGTGAAATGGTAAGGGGGTACTTACCCCTACCATTTCACTAAAAAACTGTCAAAAATGTTAAAAATGACAAGAGACAGTTTTTGACAATTCCTTTATTTAAATGCTTCTTCTTTCTTCCTTCATCTTCTTCTTCTTCTGGTTCTTCTGGCTCTTCTGGTTCTTCCTCCGGCGTTCTCGTCCAGCATCTTCTCCGCGGCGTCTTCTATCTTCTTCTCCTCGGGCCGCTCCGCACCCATGGCATGGGGGGGGAGGCTCCCGCTCTTCTCTTCATCTTCTTCTCTTCTTCATCTTCTTCTTCATCTTCTTCTTCTCTTCTTCTTTCTTCTCTTCTTCATTTCTTCTCCGGGCCGCTCCGCAGCCATGCTGTGGCATGGAGGGAGGCTCCCGCTGTGTGACGGCGTCTCTTCGTCTGACGGTTCTTAAATAACGGGGGGCGGGGCCATCTGGTGACCCCGCCCCCCTCTGACGCACGGTGACTTGACGGGACTTCCCTGTGACGTCACGGGGAATGCCACAGGGAAGTCCCGTCATGTCACCGTGCGTCAGAGGGGGGCGGGGTCACCGGGTAGCCCCGCCCCCCGTTATTTAAGAACCATCAGACGAAGAGATGCCGTCACACAGCGGGAGCCTCCCTCCATGCCACAGCATGGCTGCGGAGCGGCCCGGAGAAGAAATGAAGAAGAGAAGAAGGAAGAAGAGAAGAAGAAGATGAAGAAGAAGATGAAGAAGAGAAGAAGATGAAGAGAAGAGCGGGAGCCTCCCCCCCCATGCCATGGGTGCGGAGCGGCCCGAGGAGAAGAAGATAGAAGACGCCGCGGAGAAGATGCTGGACGAGAACGCCGGAGGAAGAACCAGAAGAGCCAGAAGGACCAGAAGAAGAAGAAGATGAAGGAAGAAAGAAGAAGCATTTAAATAAAGGAATTGTCAAAAACTGTCTCTTGTCATTTTTAACATTTTTGACAGTTTTTTAGTGAAATGGTAGGGGTAAGTACCCCCTTACCATTTCACACAGGGGGGGGGCCGGGATCTGGGGGTCCCCTTGTTAAAGGGGGCTTCCAGATTCCGATAAGCCCCCCGCCCGCAGACCCCCACAACCACCGGCCAGGGTTGTGGGGATGAGGCCCTTGTCTTCATCAACATGGGGACAAGGTGTTTTGGGGGGCTACCCCAAAGCACCCTCCCAATGTTGAGGGCATGTGGCCTGGTACGGTTCAGGAGGGGGGGGCGCACTCTCGTCCCCCCCTCTTTTCCTGCGGCCTGCCAGGTTGCGTGTTCGGATAAGGGTCTGGTATGGATTTTTGGGGGGACCCCACGCCGTTTTTTGGTTTTTTTTTGGCGCGGGGTTCCCCTTAAAATCCATACCAGACCTGAAGGGTCTGGTATGGAATTTAGGGGGAACCCCACGTCAATTTTTTTTTAAAATTTTGGCTGGGGTTCCCTCTTAATATCCATACCAGACCTGAAGGGCCTTGTATGGAATTTAGGGGGACTCCCACATCATTTTTTTTTTAAATTTTGGTTCGGGGTTGCCCTGTGGGGAATTCCCATGCCGTTTTTATCAATGAACTTCTATGTGTATTGTCGGCAATGCAATAGCCGCGGTAGTTTTAAATGTGTTTTTTCCTTCAAAATGTCATTTTGCTGTCAGACTGTTCTAAACACGGGAAACATGCGCCCCTTTACAGGCATACTATAGACACCCCCCAGGTATGAAATTTAAAGGGATATTACACTTTTATTGTTTGACTTTAAGCATTATTAAAATCACTGCTCCTGAAAAAACGGCCGTTTTTAAAACTTTTTTTTGCATTGATTCATGTCCCCTGGGGGAGGACCCGGGTCCCCAAACACTTTTATTGACAATAACTTGCATATTAGCCTTTAAAATTAGCACTTTTGATTATTCATGTTCGTGTCCCATAGACTTTAACGGCGTTCGCGTGTTCGAACGAATTTTTTTCCTGTTCGCATGTTCTGGTGCGAACCGAACAGGGGGGTGTTCGGCTCATCCCTACTGTACAGTATAGTCTGGTCTGAAGGACACACACAGATCCCACCCATTAAAGTGTACTGTACACCTTTCCCTGACAAAGTGACCACTAAAGAGACAGAAAATTCATTAATGGTGTTTAACCTTTTTTATGATGAATAAATACCAGCCTTCCTGAAGAATCCACTTGGAAGCATCTTATTATTGAATGGAGGTCTCTGATGACCACAAATCGCTTACATTTTGGGGTCTTCTCCTTTTTATCACCTGACCTCTCTATAGACATCTTACTGGCTGATACTTTGGTTCTGATTAGTATCAGTCTTGGCTATGAATGGAACAGATTTGTGGAGGTGACACCTAAATATATGAGCCTGTAAAAATTGTGGCCCTAAAGAGGGTGAAATTCCTTTGTGACCCTGATATACCAATCAGATGAATGCCGGGATTAAGTTATTTATTGACCCTCATAGTTATGGGCTGAAAAATAACAGAAGTCCATTTCAGATCTTCTCAGATTGGACAACTAGACAGCCAATCGTTATTCACATAAGGAAGAAAATTCCTGTTCATCGCACTACAAATGAGTTTATTATTGTTTGTGCTCCTTCCAGGTGATGTCATCTCGGGTCATCTTCTGATGTCATGGCGACCTCTTCCTCATCATCCTCCTCCCCACAAGGTATGACTGCTGATCCTGACAATCCTTTCCAATGTTTTCCTCCATCTCACATCTCCAGAGATTAGAATTAGATGATAGGACATCTTATGTCTCCGTAGTCTGGACATTTCCTGTAGACATCTGGTCAGTCCACCCATTAGAAGAGTTCAGGAGCTTTCATCAATTCCACCATCACATTCCCATGTCTTCAGATTTTATTTATCATTGATGGAAATGATCTTCTGAGATGGTCCAGTGATCCATAATGCCTTGATAACCCCAAATTTTATGGCTATTTGTGTAGTGATCGGGGGAATACTTTGTCTATAATCCTAAGGAGAAAACAGCCCCATGTCACATGACACATACTGCTGGGAGATTTGGGGGTAATCAGAGTTCTTAGTTCACACTGATCAGACTCATCATTATTCAGGGGGGAAGGTTTCTTAAAGGATTTAGTTTCTATGATCATCAGCTCCATCTAGTGGCCATAATACAGTATTTTCTTGAAATACCTCAACCAGTAATATATGACATTTTGGCCACTAGATGGAGCTGAAGATTATAGGAAATAAACATATTACACACATTATGTGAATTATTCATGAAGGTGATTATTTTAATAAATACCCCCCTAATAATTTTTAATTATTTTTTAATAAATAGCACCCAATATTCATCTGAGAGGTACCTTACCACTATGGAGGCAATCATGTAAGATTACTGCAGCGAATCCAATCTCTCCATAGGATAATGTACATATAGACATATTGGGGGATAATTTCATTTTCCTTCCCTTCTATATGCTCTTTATAGCATTGCCAGCTGCCAGTACAGACTAACAGTGGCTTGAAAAAGTAGCACACCCTTTGAAATTTTCCACATTTTGTCGTGTTACAACCAAAAACATAAATGTATTTTATTGGGATTTTATATGATAGACCAACACAAAGTGGACATTAATTGTGAAGTTAAAGGAAAATGATAAATGGTTTTTAAAATGTTTTACAAATAAATATGTGAAAAGTAAGGGGGGGCATTTCTATTCAGCCCCCTTTACTCTGATAACTAAAATCTAGTGCAACCAATTGTCTTCAGAAGTCACCTAATTTCTAAATAGAGTCCACCTGTGTGTAATGTAATCTCAGTATAATAACAGCTGTTCTGTGAAGCCCTCAGAGGTTTGTTAGAGAACCTAAGTGAACAAACAGCATCATGAAGGCCAAGGAACACACCAGACAGGTCAGGGATAAAGTTGTGGAGAAGTGTAAAGCAGGGTTAGGTTATAAAAAAATATCCCAAGCTTTGAACATCTTACGGAGCTCTGTTCAATCCATCATCCGAAAATGGAATAAGTATGGCACAACTGCAAACCTACCAAGACATGGCCGGCACCTAAACTGACCAGCCGGGCAAGGAGAGCATTCATCAGAGAAGCAGCCAAGAGGTCCATGGTAACTCTGGAGGAGCTGCAGAGATCCACATGTGGAAGAAGGTGCTCTGGTCATATGAGACCAAAATTGAACTTTTTGGCCTAAAAACAAAACGCTTTGTGTGGCGGAAAACGAACACTTCACATCACCCTGAACACACCATCCCCACTGTGAAACATGGTGGTGGCAGCATCATGTTGTGAGGATGCTTTTCTTCAGCAGGGACAGGGAAGCTGGTCAGAGTTTTTGGGAAGATGGATGGAGACAAATACAGGGCAATCTTAGAAGAAAACCTGTTATGCAACATACACACGGTCGGACTTTTTGACTGGACTGGTCCGACAGAATTTCCGACTGACTTTTGACAGACTTCTGCCAGACTTTTTTTACAAACGGACTTGTCCACACACGATGGGACTACGTGTGGACTTGCCTACACATGACCGGACTTTCCAGCAGACTGTGTCCACCGGTCTTCCCGACGGAGTTACGACGGACTTTCCGAATTAACGGACTTACCCACACATGAACAAGTCCATTCATTTTGAACGTGACTCGGATACAACGGGACTAGAAAAGGAAGTCACCTTGACACCTTCCAAGCCCGTACCAGGCCCTTAGGCCCCCTACGCCAAAAAAACGGCATGGGGTCCCCCCTACATCCATACCAGGCCCCTATCTGAGCACGCAGCCCGGCCAGTCAGGAAAGGGGGTGGGGACAAGTGAGCGCCCCCCCTCCTGAACCGTACAAGGCCACATGCCCTCAACATGGGGGAGTGGGTGCTTTGGGTAAAGGGGGAGCCCTGTGGCCCCCCCACCCCAAAGCACCTTGTCCCCATGTTGATGAGGACAAGGGCCTCTTCCTGACAACCCTGTCCATTGGTTGTCGGGGTCTGCGGGCGGGGGACTTATTGGAATCCGGGAGCCCCCTTTAATAAGGGGGCCCCTAGATCCCGGCCCCCCACCCTATGTGAATGAGTATGGGGTATATAGGCAGTGACTCCGCCCCCTTATAATGTCACAGTCCCTGGGCATGCTGGACTGTGACGTCATAAGGGGGCGTGGTCAACATCACCTGGTGACCACGCCCCCTTTTGACGTCACAGTCCCAGCATGCCCAGGGACTGTGATGTTATAAGGGGGCGGGATCACCGCCTATATAAACCATTGCGGAGCGCTCAAACAGCATTACAGCGGGAGAGAGTATCATGTCAACATCGGAAGAAGCCACCGCTAGCAAAAGAGCGGCAGAAGATAGCGGAGGAGTCGGCAGAAGAACCGGACACGGGGAGAAGAGGTCAAACACCAGGAGAAGAGGGCGGAGAGTGGGAGAAAAACCGGACACTGGGAGAAGAGGCTGGAGAGAGCGGCAAAGTCGGAAGAAGACCCCTGAGGTTGGAAAAAGACCCCCGGAGCTATCTAATACATTACTTTAAAAACCTGTCTTTTTTTTATTGACACTTTTTCCCTAGGTGAATGGGTGGGGGTATGATGTACCCCATACTCATTCACATAGGGTGGGGGCCGGGATCTGGGGGCCCCCTTATTAAAGGGGGCTTCCAGATTCCGATAAGCCCCCCGCCCGCAGACCCCGACAACCAATGACCAGTGTTGTTGGGAAGAGGCCCTTGTCCTCATCAACATGAAAACAAGGTGCTTTGGGGCGGGGGGGCCACAGGGTGCCCCCTCTCCCAAAGCACCCACCCCCATGTTGAGTGCATGTGGCCTGGTATGGTTCAGGAGGGGGGCGCTTGCTCGTCCCCACCCCCTTTCCTGACCGGCCGGGCTGCATGCTCAGATAGGGGTCTGGTATGGCTTTTTGGGGACCCCACACCGCTTTTTCGGCGTAGGGGTTCCCCATAAAATCCATACCAGACCGAAGGGACATCGTCACCTCCCCCTCGCGCTCGCCGCAATAGGAAAATTTGTTTTTCCTATTGCAGCGAGCGCGAGATGCAGTACCTTGCCCTTGCGTTGTATCTGGTCTGTCGGACCAGCAACAGAAGAACCGGCTTTCTGTTAGGAACTGACGTAAAGATTTGAAGCAGGTTTCAAATCTAAAGTCCGTCTGATTTTCGACCGAAACGGTCCGTGGGAAGTCGGATGCAGACCACACACAATTGGATTGTCCGCCGAATTCGGTCCGTCGGACCAGTCCGGTCGGAAAGTCCGCCCGTGTGTACACGGCATTAGAGTCTGCAAAAGCCTTGAGACCGGGGTGGAGGTTCACCTTCCAGCAGGGTGACGACCCTAAACATACATCCAGAGCTACAATGGAATGGTTTGGATCAAAGCATATTCATGTGTTAGAATGGCCCAGTCACAGTCCAGACCTAAATCCCATTGAGAATCTGTGGCAAGACTTGCAGCTGTAATTGCAGCAAAAAGTGGTTATACAAAGTATTGACTCGGTGTAATACAAATGCATGCCACACTTTTCACATATTTATTTGAAAACCATTTATCATTTTCCTTTTCACAATTATGTGTCACTTTGTGATGGTCTATCACATAAAATCCCAATAAAATACATTTACATTTTTGGATGTAACATGACAAAATGTGGAAAAATTCAAGGGGTATGAATACTTTTTCAAGGCACTGTATCTGCTGTCATGTGTCAGAATTCTCCAATCAGGATGAATGTTTATGATTTCTGATTGTTCTCTCTGCAGAGTCAGCTCCTGGTGTCCTGGGAAAGGTCAAACAAACCCCCGGGGATCTTATCATATATTCTCTGGAGGATCTGAAAGGAAGTGACTTCAAGAGATTTAGGAACAAATTGTCTGATTTCTCCTGTGGAGATAAACTTCCCATCCCCCGAGGAAAGCTAGAAAATGCAGACTGTATCTCCACCAAGGACCTCCTGATAGACGCATATGGAGAAGAGGGGGCTCTGGATGTTACCATTCATGTCTTTACACTGATCGGTCTGATAGGACCCGCAAATGACCTCCAGGAGAGGAGAGGACAATATGGTGAGTTCCCATTTATAATGCCCATTTCCTACCAATTCCTGATCAATATCTATGTGAGGAAGAACTAGGAATGTCACCCAGGGAAAGCCAGTGATCAATCAGGAGCTTCCAACTGGATGATCCCCTTCCCACTGACACAACGCACATATGAGGCCTCACTGAAGTATACATACAGGATATATAATATAATACATTGTATACATACAGGATCCATTATATAATACATTGTATACATACAGGATTTATGGCCTTCGCCTACTGTCAGAAACCATGAAATCAGACATATAATACATTGTATACATACAGGTTACATTATATAATACATTGTATATATACAGGATCCATTATATAATACATTGTATACATACAGGATCCATTATATAAAACATTGTATACATACAGGATATATTATATAATACATTGTATACATACAGGATATATATAATATATAATACATTGTATACATATAGGATCCATTATATAAAACATTGTATACATACAGGATATATTATATAATGCATTGTATACACACAGGATCCATTATATAATACATTGTATACATACAGGATCCATTATATAATACATTGTATACATACAGGACACATTATATAATACATTGTATACATACAGGGTACATTATATAATACATTGTATACACACAGGATCCATTATATAATACATTGTATGCATACAGGATCTATTATATAATACATTGTATACATACAGGATATATTATATAATACATTGTATACATACAGGATCCATTATATAATACATTGTATACATGCAGGGTACATTATATAATATATTGTATACATACAGGATCCATTATATAATACATTGTATACATACAGGATCCATTATATAATACATTGTATACATACAGGATCCATTATATAATACATTGTATACATGCAGGGTACATTATATAATACATTGTATACACACAGGATCCATTATATAATACATTGTATACATACAGGATATATTATATAATACATTGTATACATACAGAATACATTATATAATACATTGTATACATACAGGATCCATTATATAATACATTGTATACATACAGGATCCATTATATAATACATTGTATACATACAGGATATATTATATAATACATTGTATACATACAGGATCCATTATATAATACATTGTATACATACAGGATCTATTATATAATACATTGTATACATACAGGGTACATTATATAATACATTGTATACATACAGGATCTATTATATAATACATTGTATACATACAGGATCCATTATATAATACATTGTATACATACAGGATATATTATATAATACATTGTATACATACAGGATCCATTATATAATACATTGTATACATGCAGGGTACATTATATAATATATTGTATACATACAGGATCCATTATATAATACATTGTATACATACAGGATCCATTATATAATACATTGTATACATACAGGATATATTATATAATACATTGTATACATACAACATACATTATGTAATACATTGTATACATACAGGATCCATTATATAATACATTGTATACATACAGGATATATTATATAATACATTGTATACATACAGGATCCATTATATAATACATTGTATACATGCAGGATCCATTATATAATACATTGTATACATACAGGATATATTATATAATATATTGTATACACACAGAATACATTATATAATACATTGTACAAATACAGGATATATTATATAATACATTGTATACATACAGAATACATTATATAATACATTGTATACATGCAGGGTACATTATATAATATATTGTATACATACAGGATCCATTATATAATACATTGTATACATACAGGATCCATTATATAATACATTGTATACATACAGGATATATTATATAATACATTGTATACATACAACATACATTATGTAATACATTGTATACATACAGGATCCATTATATAATACATTGTATACATAAAGGATATATTATATAATACATTGTATACATACAGGATCCATTATATAATACATTGTATACATACAGGATATATTATATAATACATTGTATACACACAGAATACATTATATAATATATTGTACACATACAGGATACATTATATAATACATTGTATACATACAGGATCCATTATATAATACATTGTATACATACAGGAAAAATTATATAATACATTGTATACATACAACATACATTATATAATACATTGTATACATACAGGATACATTATATAATACATTGTATACATACAGGATCCATTATATAATACATTGTATACATACAGGATATATTATATAATACATTGTATACATACAGGATCTATTATATAATACATTGTATACATACAGGAAAAAATATATAATACATTGTATACATACAGGGTACATTATATAATATATTGTATACATACATTATATAATATATTGTATACATACATTATATAATACATTGTATACATACAGGATCCATTATATAATACATTGTATACATACAGGATACATTATATAATACATTGTATACATACAGAATCCATTATATAATACATTGTATACATACAGGATATATTATATAATACATTGTATACATACAACATACATTATGTAATACATTGTATACATACAGGATCCATTATATAATACATTGTATACATAAAGGATATATTATATAATACATTGTATACATACAGGATCCATTATATAATACATTGTATACATACAGGATATATTATATAATACATTGTATACACACAGAATACATTATATAATATATTGTACACATACAGGATACATTATATAATACATTGTATACATACAGGATCCATTATATAATACATTGTATACATACAGGAAAAATTATATAATACATTGTATACATACAACATACATTATATAATACATTGTATACATACAGGATACATTATATAATACATTGTATACATACAGGATCCATTATATAATACATTGTATACATACAGGATATATTATATAATACATTGTATACATACAGGATCTATTATATAATACATTGTATACATACAGGAAAAAATATATAATACATTGTATACATACAGGGTACATTATATAATATATTGTATACATACATTATATAATATATTGTATACATACATTATATAATACATTGTATACATACAGGATCCATTATATAATACATTGTATACATACAGGATACATTATATAATACATTGTATACATACAGAATCCATTATATAATACATTGTATACATACAGGATATATTATATAATACATTGTATACATACAGGATCCATTATATAATACATTGTATACATACAGGATATATTATATAATACATTGTATACACACAGAATACATTATATAATACATTGTACACATACAGGATATATTATATAATACATTGTATACATAAAGAATACATTATATAAAGCATTGTATACACACAGGATCCATTATATAATACATTGTATACATACAGGAAAAATTATATAATACATTGTATACATACAACATACATTATATAATACATTGTATACATACAGGATACATTATATAATACATGGTATACATACAACATACATTATATAATACATTGTATACATACAGGATCTATTATATAATACATTGTATACATACAGGAAAAATTATATAATACATTGTATACATACAACATACATTATGTAATACATTGTATACATACAGGGTACATTATATAATATATTGTATACATACATTATATAATATATTGTATACATACATTATATAATACATTGTATACATACAGGATCCATTATATAATACATTGTATACATACAGGATCCATTATATAATACATTGTATACATACAGAATACATTATATAATACATTGTATACATGCAGGGTACATTATATAATACATTGTATACACACAGGATCCATTATATAATACATTGTATACATACAGGATATATTATATAATACATTGTATACATACAGAATACATTATATAATACATTGTATACATACAGGATCCATTATATAATACATTGTATACATACAGGATCCATTATATAATACATTGTATACATACAGGATATATTATATAATACATTGTATACATACAACATACATTATGTAATACATTGTATACATACAGGATCCATTATATAATACATTGTATACATACAGGATATATTATATAATACATTGTATACATACAAGATCCATTATATAATACATTGTATACATGCAGGATCCATTATATAATACATTGTATACATACAGGATATATTATATAATATATTGTATACACACAGAATACATTATATAATACATTGTACAAATACAGGATATATTATATAATACATTTTATACATACAGAATACATTATATAATACATTGTATACATGCAGGGTACATTATATAATATATTGTATACATACAGGATCCATTATATAATACATTGTATACATACAGGATCCATTATATAATACATTGTATACATACAGGATATATTATATAATACATTGTATACATACAACATACATTATGTAATACATTGTATACATACAGGATCCATTATATAATACATTGTATACATAAAGGATATATTATATAATACATTGTATACATACAGGATCCATTATATAAAACATTGTATACATACAGGATATATTATATAATACATTGTATACATACAGGATATATATAATATATAATACATTGTATACATATAGGATCCATTATATAAAACATTGTATACATACAGGATATATTATATAATGCATTGTATACACACAGGATCCATTATATAATACATTGTATACATACAGGATCCATTATATAATACATTGTATACATACAGGACACATTATATAATACATTGTATACATACAGGGTACATTATATAATACATTGTATACACACAGGATCCATTATATAATACATTGTATGCATACAGGATCTATTATATAATACATTGTATACATACAGGATATATTATATAATACATTGTATACATACAGGATCCATTATATAATACATTGTATACATGCAGGGTACATTATATAATATATTGTATACATACAGGATCCATTATATAATACATTGTATACATACAGGATCCATTATATAATACATTGTATACATACAGGATCCATTATATAATACATTGTATACATGCAGGGTACATTATATAATACATTGTATACACACAGGATCCATTATATAATACATTGTATACATACAGGATATATTATATAATACATTGTATACATACAGAATACATTATATAATACATTGTATACATACAGGATCCATTATATAATACATTGTATACATACAGGATATATTATATAATACATTGTATACATACAACATACATTATGTAATACATTGTAAACATACAGGATCCATTATATAATACATTGTATACATACAGGATATATTATATAATACATTGTATACATACAGGATCCATTATATAATACATTGTATACATGCAGGATCCATTATATAATACATTGTATACATACAGGATATATTATATAATATATTGTATACACACAGAATACATTATATAATACATTGTACAAATACAGGATATATTATATAATACATTGTATACATACAGAATACATTATATAATACATTGTATACATGCAGGGTACATTATATAATATATTGTATACATACAGGATCCATTATATAATACATTGTATACATACAGGATCCATTATATAATACATTGTATACATACAGGATATATTATATAATACATTGTATACATACAACATACATTATGTAATACATTGTATACATACAGGATCCATTATATAATACATTGTATACATAAAGGATATATTATATAATACATTGTATACATACAGGATCCATTATATAATACATTGTATACATACAGGATATATTATATAATACATTGTATACACACAGAATACATTATATAATATATTGTACACATACAGGATACATTATATAATACATTGTATACATACAGGATCCATTATATAATACATTGTATACATACAGGAAAAATTATATAATACATTGTATACATACAACATACATTATATAATACATTGTATACATACAGGATACATTATATAATACATTGTATACATACAGGATCCATTATATAATACATTGTATACATACAGGATATATTATATAATACATTGTATACATACAGGATCTATTATATAATACATTGTATACATACAGGAAAAAATATATAATACATTGTATACATACAGGGTACATTATATAATATATTGTATACATACATTATATAATATATTGTATACATACATTATATAATACATTGTATACATACAGGATCCATTATATAATACATTGTATACATACAGGATACATTATATAATACATTGTATACATACAGAATCCATTATATAATACATTGTATACATACAGGATATATTATATAATACATTGTATACATACAACATACATTATGTAATACATTGTATACATACAGGATCCATTATATAATACATTGTATACATAAAGGATATATTATATAATACATTGTATACATACAGGATCCATTATATAATACATTGTATACATACAGGATATATTATATAATACATTGTATACACACAGAATACATTATATAATATATTGTACACATACAGGATACATTATATAATACATTGTATACATACAGGATCCATTATATAATACATTGTATACATACAGGAAAAATTATATAATACATTGTATACATACAACATACATTATATAATACATTGTATACATACAGGATACATTATATAATACATTGTATACATACAGGATCCATTATATAATACATTGTATACATACAGGATATATTATATAATACATTGTATACATACAGGATCTATTATATAATACATTGTATACATACAGGAAAAAATATATAATACATTGTATACATACAGGGTACATTATATAATATATTGTATACATACATTATATAATATATTGTATACATACATTATATAATACATTGTATACATACAGGATCCATTATATAATACATTGTATACATACAGGATACATTATATAATACATTGTATACATACAGAATCCATTATATAATACATTGTATACATACAGGATATATTATATAATACATTGTATACATACAACATACATTATGTAATACATTGTATACATACAGGATCCATTATATAATACATTGTATACATACAGGATATATTATATAATACATTGTATACATACAGGATCCATTATATAATACATTGTATACATACAGGATATATTATATAATACATTGTATACACACAGAATACATTATATAATACATTGTACACATACAGGATATATTATATAATACATTGTATACATACAGAATACATTATATAAAGCATTGTATACACACAGGATCCATTATATAATACATTGTATACATACAGGAAAAATTATATAATACATTGTATACATACAACATACATTATATAATACATTGTATACATACAGGATACATTATATAATACATTGTATACATACAACATACATTATATAATACATTGTATACATACAGGATCTATTATATAATACATTGTATACATACAGGAAAAATTATATAATACATTGTATACATACAACATACATTATGTAATACATTGTATACATACAGGGTACATTATATAATATATTGTATACATACATTATATAATATATTGTATACATACATTATATAATACATTGTATACATACAGGATCCATTATATAATACATTGTATACATACAGGATCCATTATATAATACATTGTATACATACAGAATACATTATATAATACATTGTATACATGCAGGGTACATTATATAATACATTGTATACACACAGGATCCATTATATAATACATTGTATACATACAGGATATATTATATAATACATTGTATACATACAGAATACATTATATAATACATTGTATACATACAGGATCCATTATATAATACATTGTATACATACAGGATCCATTATATAATACATTGTATACATACAGGATATATTATATAATACATTGTATACATACAACATACATTATGTAATACATTGTATACATACAGGATCCATTATATAATACATTGTATACATACAGGATATATTATATAATACATTGTATACATACAAGATCCATTATATAATACATTGTATACATGCAGGATCCATTATATAATACATTGTATACATACAGGATATATTATATAATATATTGTATACACACAGAATACATTATATAATACATTGTACAAATACAGGATATATTATATAATACATTTTATACATACAGAATACATTATATAATACATTGTATACATGCAGGGTACATTATATAATATATTGTATACATACAGGATCCATTATATAATACATTGTATACATACAGGATCCATTATATAATACATTGTATACATACAGGATATATTATATAATACATTGTATACATACAACATACATTATGTAATACATTGTATACATACAGGATCCATTATATAATACATTGTATACATAAAGGATATATTATATAATACATTGTATACATACAGGATCCATTATATAAAACATTGTATACATACAGGATATATTATATAATACATTGTATACATACAGGATATATATAATATATAATACATTGTATACATATAGGATCCATTATATAAAACATTGTATACATACAGGATATATTATATAATGCATTGTATACACACAGGATCCATTATATAATACATTGTATACATACAGGATCCATTATATAATACATTGTATACATACAGGACACATTATATAATACATTGTATACATACAGGGTACATTATATAATACATTGTATACACACAGGATCCATTATATAATACATTGTATGCATACAGGATCTATTATATAATACATTGTATACATACAGGATATATTATATAATACATTGTATACATACAGGATCCATTATATAATACATTGTATACATGCAGGGTACATTATATAATATATTGTATACATACAGGATCCATTATATAATACATTGTATACATACAGGATCCATTATATAATACATTGTATACATACAGGATCCATTATATAATACATTGTATACATGCAGGGTACATTATATAATACATTGTATACATACAGGATATATTATATAATACATTGTATACATACAGGATCCATTATATAATACATTGTATACATACAGGATCTATTATATAATACATTGTATACATACAGGGTACATTATATAATACATTGTATACATACAGGATCTATTATATAATACATTGTATACATACAGGATCCATTATATAATACATTGTATACATACAGGATATATTATATAATACATTGTATACATACAGGATCCATTATATAATACATTGTATACATGCAGGGTACATTATATAATATATTGTATACATACAGGATCCATTATATAATACATTGTATACATACAGGATCCATTATATAATACATTGTATACATACAGGATATATTATATAATACATTGTATACATACAACATACATTATGTAATACATTGTAAACATACAGGATCCATTATATAATACATTGTATACATACAGGATATATTATATAATACATTGTATACATACAGGATCCATTATATAATACATTGTATACATGCAGGATCCATTATATAATACATTGTATACATACAGGATATATTATATAATATATTGTATACACACAGAATACATTATATAATACATTGTACAAATACAGGATATATTATATAATACATTGTATACATACAGAATACATTATATAATACATTGTATACATGCAGGGTACATTATATAATATATTGTATACATACAGGATCCATTATATAATACATTGTATACATACAGGATCCATTATATAATACATTGTATACATACAGGATATATTATATAATACATTGTATACATACAACATACATTATGTAATACATTGTATACATACAGGATCCATTATATAATACATTGTATACATAAAGGATATATTATATAATACATTGTATACATACAGGATCCATTATATAATACATTGTATACATACAGGATATATTATATAATACATTGTATACACACAGAATACATTATATAATATATTGTACACATACAGGATACATTATATAATACATTGTATACATACAGGATCCATTATATAATACATTGTATACATACAGGAAAAATTATATAATACATTGTATACATACAACATACATTATATAATACATTGTATACATACAGGATACATTATATAATACATTGTATACATACAGGATCCATTATATAATACATTGTATACATACAGGATATATTATATAATACATTGTATACATACAGGATCTATTATATAATACATTGTATACATACAGGAAAAAATATATAATACATTGTATACATACAGGGTACATTATATAATATATTGTATACATACATTATATAATATATTGTATACATACATTATATAATACATTGTATACATACAGGATCCATTATATAATACATTGTATACATACAGGATACATTATATAATACATTGTATACATACAGAATCCATTATATAATACATTGTATACATACAGGATATATTATATAATACATTGTATACATACAACATACATTATGTAATACATTGTATACATACAGGATCCATTATATAATACATTGTATACATACAGGATATATTATATAATACATTGTATACATACAGGATCCATTATATAATACATTGTATACATACAGGATATATTATATAATACATTGTATACACACAGAATACATTATATAATACATTGTACACATACAGGATATATTATATAATACATTGTATACATACAGAATACATTATATAAAGCATTGTATACACACAGGATCCATTATATAATACATTGTATACATACAGGAAAAATTATATAATACATTGTATACATACAACATACATTATATAATACATTGTATACATACAGGATACATTATATAATACATTGTATACATACAACATACATTATATAATACATTGTATACATACAGGATCTATTATATAATACATTGTATACATACAGGAAAAATTATATAATACATTGTATACATACAACATACATTATGTAATACATTGTATACATACAGGGTACATTATATAATATATTGTATACATACATTATATAATATATTGTATACATACATTATATAATACATTGTATACATACAGGATCCATTATATAATACATTGTATACATACAGGATACATTATATAATACATTGTATACATACAGAATACATTATATAATACATTGTATACATGCAGGGTACATTATATAATACATTGTATACACACAGGATCCATTATATAATACATTGTATACATACAGGATATATTATATAATACATTGTATACATACAGAATACATTATATAATACATTGTATACATACAGGATCCATTATATAATACATTGTATACATACAGGATCCATTATATAATACATTGTATACATACAGGATATATTATATAATACATTGTATACATACAACATACATTATGTAATACATTGTATACATACAGGATCCATTATATAATACATTGTATACATACAGGATATATTATATAATACATTGTATACATACAAGATCCATTATATAATACATTGTATACATGCAGGATCCATTATATAATACATTGTATACATACAGGATATATTATATAATATATTGTATACACACAGAATACATTATATAATACATTGTACAAATACAGGATATATTATATAATACATTTTATACATACAGAATACATTATATAATACATTGTATACATGCAGGGTCCATTATATAATATATTGTATACATACAGGATCCATTATATAATACATTGTATACATACAGGATCCATTATATAATACATTGTATACATACAGGATATATTATATAATACATTGTATACATACAACATACATTATGTAATACATTGTATACATACAGGATCCATTATATAATACATTGTATACATAAAGGATATATTATATAATACATTGTATACATACAGGATCCATTATATAATACATTGTATACATACAGGATATATTATATAATACATTGTATACACACAGAATACATTATATAATACATTGTATACATACAGGATATATTATATAATACATTGTATACATACAGGATCTATTATATAATACATTGTATACATACAGGAAAAATTATATAATACATTGTATACATACAGGGTACATTATATAATATATTGTATACATACATTATATAATATATTGTATACATACATTATATAATACATTGTATACATACAGGATCCATTATATAATACATTGTATACATACAGGATACATTATATAATACATTGTATACATACAGAATCCATTATATAATACATTGTATACATACAGGATATATTATATAATACATTGTATACATACAACATACATTATGTAATACATTGTATACATACAGGATCCATTATATAATACATTGTATACATACAGGATATATTATATAATACATTGTATACATACAGGATCCATTATATAATACATTGTATACATACAGGATATATTATATAATACATTGTATACACACAGAATACATTATATAATACATTGTACACATACAGGATATATTATATAATACATTGTATACATACAGAATACATTATATAAAGTATTGTATACACACAGGATCCATTATATAATACATTGTATACATACAGGAAAAATTATATAATACATTGTATACATACAACATACATTATATAATACATTGTATACATACAGGATACATTATATAATACATTGTATACATACAACATACATTATGTAATACATTGTATACATACAGGGTACATTATATAATATATTGTATACATACATTATATAATATATTGTATACATACATTATATAATACATTGTATACATACAGGATCCATTATATAATACATTGTATACATACAGGATACATTATATAATACATTGTATACATACAGAATACATTATATAATACATTGTATACATGCAGGGTACATTATATAATACATTGTATACACACAGGATCCATTATATAATACATTGTATACATACAGGATATATTATATAATACATTGTATACATACAGAATACATTATATAATACATTGTATACATACAGGATCCATTATATAATACATTGTATACACACAGGATCCATTATATAATACATTGTATACATACAGGATATATTATATAATACATTGTATACATACAGGATCCATTATATAATACATTGTATACATACAGGATCCATTATATAATACATTGTATACATACAGGATCCATTATATAATACATTGTATACATACAGGATATATTATATAATACATTGTATACATACAGGATCCATTATATAATACATTGTATACATACAGGATCTATTATATAATACATTGTATACATACAGGGTACATTATATAATACATTGTATACATACAGGATCTATTATATAATACATTGTATACATACAGGATATATTATATAATATATTGTATACACACAGAATACATTATATAATACATTGTACAAATACAGGATATATTATATAATACATTGTATACATACAGAATACATTATATAATACATTGTATACATGCAGGGTACATTATATAATATATTGTATACATACAGGATCCATTATATAATACATTGTATACATACAGGATCCATTATATAATACATTGTATACATACAGGATATATTATATAATACATTGTATACATACAACATACATTATGTAATACATTGTATACATACAGGATCCATTATATAATACATTGTATACATAAAGGATATATTATATAATACATTGTATACATACAGGATCCATTATATAATACATTGTATACATACAGGATATATTATATAATACATTGTATACACACAGAATACATTATATAATACATTGTACACATACATGATACATTATATAATACATTGTATACATACAGGATCCATTATATAATACATTGTATACATACAGGAAAAATTATATAATACATTGTATACATACAACATACATTATATAATACATTGTATACATACAGGATACATTATATAATACATTGTATACATACAGGATCCATTATATAATACATTGTATACATACAGGATATATTATATAATACATTGTATACATACAGGATCTATTATATAATACATTGTATACATACAGGAAAAATTATATAATACATTGTATACATACAGGGTACATTATATAATATATTGTATACATACATTATATAATATATTGTATACATACATTATATAATACATTGTATACATACAGGATCCATTATATAATACATTGTATACATACAGGATACATTATATAATACATTGTATACATACAGAATCCATTATATAATACATTGTATACATACAGGATATATTATATAATACATTGTATACACACAGAATACATTATATAATACATTGTACACATACAGGATACATTATATAATACATTGTATACATACAGGATCCATTATATAATACATTGTATACATACAGGAAAAATTATATAATACATTGTATACATACAACATACATTATATAATACATTGTATACATACAGGATACATTATATAATACATTGTATACATACAGGATCCATTATATAATACATTGTATACATACAGGATATATTATATAATACATTGTATACATACAGGATCTATTATATAATACATTGTATACATACAGGAAAAATTATATAATACATTGTATACATACAGGGTACATTATATAATATATTGTATACATACATACATTATATAATATATTGTATACATACATTATATAATACATTGTATACATACAGGATCCATTATATAATACATTGTATACATACAGGATCCATTATATAATACATTGTATACATACAGAATCCATTATATAATACATTGTATACATACAGGATATATTATATAATACATTGTATACATACAACATACATTATGTAATACATTGTATACATACAGGATCCATTATATAATACATTGTATACATACAGGATATATTATATAATACATTGTATACATACAGGATCCATTATATAATACATTGTATACATACAGGATATATTATATAATACATTGTATACACACAGAATACATTATATAATACATTGTACACATACAGGATATATTATATAATACATTGTATACATACAGAATACATTATATAATGCATTGTATACACACAGGATCCATTATATAATACATTGTATACATACAGGAAAAATTATATAATACATTGTATACATACAACATACATTATATAATACATTGTATACATACAGGATACATTATATAATACATTGTATACATACAACATACATTATATAATACATTGTATACATACAGGATATATTATATAATACATTGTATACATACAGGATCTATTATATAATACATTGTATACATACAGGAAAAATTATATAATACATTGTATACATACAACATACATTATGTAATACATTGTATACATACAGGGTACATTATATAATATATTGTATACATACATTATATAATATATTGTATACATACATTATATAATACATTGTATACATACAGGATCCATTATATAATACATTGTATACATACAGGATACATTATATAATACATTGTATACATACAGAATACATTATATAATACATTGTATACATGCAGGGTACATTATATAATACATTGTATACACACAGGATCCATTATATAATACATTGTATACATACAGGATATATTATATAATACATTGTATACATACAGAATACATTATATAATACATTGTATACATACAGGATCCATTATATAATACATTGTATACATACAGGATCCATTATATAATACATTGTATACATACAGGATATATTATATAATACATTGTATACATACAGGATCCATTATATAATACATTGTATACATACAGGATACATTATATAATACATTGTATACATACAGAATACATTATATAATACATTGTATACATACAGGGTACATTATATAATACATTGTATACACACAGGATCCATTATATAATACATTGTATACATACAGGATATATTATATAATACATTGTATACATACAGAATACATTATATAATACATTGTATACATACAGGATCCATTATATAATACATTGTATACATACAGGACATATTATATAATACATTGTATACATACAGGATCCATTATATAATACATTGTATACATACAGGATCTATTATATAATACATTGTATACATACAGGGTACATTATATAATACATTGTATACATACAGGATCTATTATATAATACATTGTATACATACGGGATCCATTATATAATACATTGTATACATACAGGATATATTATATAATACATTGTATACATACAGGATCCATTATATAATACATTGTATACATGCAGGGTACATTATATAATATATTGTATACATACAGGATCCATTATATAATACATTGTATACATACAGGATCCATTATATAATACATTGTATACATACAGGATATATTATATAATACATTGTATACATACAGGATCCATTATATAATACATTGTATACATACAGGATATATTATATAATACATTGTATACACACAGAATACATTATATAATACATTGTACACATACAGGATACATTATATAATACATTGTATACATACAGGATACATTATATAATACATTGTATACATACAGGAAAAATTATATAATACATTGTATACATACAACATACATTATATAATACATTGTATACATACAGGATACATTATATAATACATTGTATACATACAGGATCCATTATATAATACATTGTATACATACAGGATATATTATATAATACATTGTATACATACAGGATCCATTATATAATACATTGTATACATACAGGATATATTATATAATACATTGTATACACACAGAATACATTATATAATACATTGTACACATACAGGATACATTATATAATACATTGTATACATACAGGATCCATTATATAATACATTGTATACATACAGGAAAAATTATATAATACATTGTATACATACAACATACATTATATAATACATTGTATACATACAGGATACATTATATAATACATTGTATACATACAGGATCCATTATATAATACATTGTATACATACAGGATATATTATATAATACATTGTATACATACAGGATCTATTATATAATACATTGTATACATACAGGAAAAATTATATAATACATGGTATACATACAGAATACATTATATAATACATTGTATACATGCAGGGTACATTATATAATACATTGTATACACACAGGATCCATTATGTAATACATTGTATACATACAGGATATATTATATAATACATTGTATACATACAGAATACATTATATAATACATTGTATACATACAGGATCCATTATATAATACATTGTATACATACAGGACATATTATATAATACATTGTATACATACAGGATCCATTATATAATACATTGTATACATACAGGATCTATTATATAATACATTGTATACATACAGGGTACATTATATAATACATTGTATACATACAGGATCTATTATATAATACATTGTATACATACAGGAGCCATTATATAATACATTGTATACATACAGGATATATTATATAATACATTGTATACATACAGGATCCATTATATAATACATTGTATACATGCAGGGTACATTATATAATATATTGTATACATACAGGATCCATTATATAATACATTGTATACATACAGGATCCATTATATAATACATTGTATACATACAGGATATATTATATAATACATTGTATACATACAGGATCCATTATATAATACATTGTATACATACAGGATATATTATATAATACATTGTATACACACAGAATACATTATATAATACATTGTACACATACAGGATACATTATATAATACATTGTATACATACAGGAAAAATTATATAATACATTGTATACATACAACATACATTATATAATACATTGTATACATACAGGATCCATTATATAATACATTGTATACATACAGGATCCATTATATAATACATTGTATACATACAGGATATATTATATAATACATTGTATACATACAGGATCTATTATATAATACATTGTATACATACAGGAAAAATTATATAATACATTGTATACATACAGGGTACATTATATAATATATTGTATACATACATTATATAATATATTGTATACATACATTATATAATACATTGTATACATACAGGATCCATTATATAATACATTGTATACATACAGGATACATTATATAATACATTGTATACATACAGAATCCATTATATAATACATTGTATACATACAGGATATATTATATAATACATTGTATACACACAGAATACATTATATAATACATTGTACACATACAGGATACATTATATAATACATTGTATACATACAGGATCCATTATATAATACATTGTATACATACAGGAAAAATTATATAATACATTGTATACATACAACATACATTATATAATACATTGTATACATACAGGATACATTATATAATACATTGTATACATACAGGATCCATTATATAATACATTGTATACATACAGGATATATTATATAATACATTGTATACATACAGGATATATTATATAATACATTGTATACATACAGGAAAATTATATAATACATTGTATACATACAGGGTACATTATATAATATATTGTATACATACATACATTATATAATATATTGTATACATACATTATATAATACATTGTATACATACAGGATCCATTATATAATACATTGTATACATACAGGATCCATTATATAATACATTGTATACATACAGAATCCATTATATAATACATTGTATACATACAGGATATATTATATAATACATTGTATACATACAACATACATTATGTAATACATTGTATACATACAGGATCCATTATATAATACATTGTATACATACAGGATATATTATATAATACATTGTATACATACAGGATCCATTATATAATACATTGTATACATACAGGATATATTATATAATACATTGTATACACACAGAATACATTATATAATACATTGTACACATACAGGATATATTATATAATACATTGTATACATACAGAATACATTATATAATGCATTGTATACACACAGGATCCATTATATAATACATTGTATACATACAGGAAAAAATATATAATACATTGTATACATACAACATACATTATATAATACATTGTATACATACAGGATACATTATATAATACATTGTATACATACAACATACATTATATAATACATTGTATACATACAGGATATATTATATAATACATTGTATACATACAGGATCTATTATATAATACATTGTATACATACAGGAAAAATTATATAATACATTGTATACATACAACATACATTATGTAATACATTGTATACATACAGGGTACATTATATAATATATTGTATACATACATTATATAATATATTGTATACATACATTATATAATACATTGTATACATACAGGATCCATTATATAATACATTGTATACATACAGGATACATTATATAATACATTGTATACATACAGAATACATTATATAATACATTGTATACATGCAGGGTACATTATATAATACATTGTATACACACAGGATCCATTATATAATACATTGTATACATACAGGATATATTATATAATACATTGTATACATACAAGATCCATTATATAATACATTGTATACATGCAGGATCCATTATATAATACATTGTATACATACAGGATATATTATATAATATATTGTATACACACAGAATACATTATATAATACATTGTACAAATACAGGATATATTATATAATACATTTTATACATACAGAATACATTATATAATACATTGTATACATGCAGGGTACATTATATAATATATTGTATACATACAGGATCCATTATATAATACATTGTATACATACAGGATCCATTATATAATACATTGTATACATACAGGATATATTATATAATACATTGTATACATACAACATACATTATGTAATACATTGTATACATACAGGATCCATTATATAATACATTGTATACATAAAGGATATATTATATAATACATTGTATACATACAGGATCCATTATATAATACATTGTATACATACAGGATATATTATATAATACATTGTATACACACAGAATACATTATATAATACATTGTACACATACAGGATACATTATATAATACATTGTATACATACAGGATCCATTATATAATACATTGTATACATACAGGAAAAATTATATAATACATTGTATACATACAACATACATTATATAATACATTGTATACATACAGGATACATTATATAATACATTGTATACATACAGGATCCATTATATAATACATTGTATACATACAGGATATATTATATAATACATTGTATACATACAGGATCTATTATATAATACATTGTATACATACAGGAAAAATTATATAATACATTGTATACATACAGGGTACATTATATAATATATTGTATACATACATTATATAATATATTGTATACATACATTATATAATACATTGTATACATACAGGATCCATTATATAATACATTGTATACATACAGGATACATTATATAATACATTGTATACATACAGAATCCATTATATAATACATTGTATACATACAGGATATATTATATAATACATTGTATACATACAACATACATTATGTAATACATTGTATACATACAGGATCCATTATATAATACATTGTATACATACAGGATATATTATATAATACATTGTATACATACAGGATCCATTATATAATACATTGTATACATACAGGATATATTATATAATACATTGTATACACACAGAATACATTATATAATACATTGTACACATACAGGATATATTATATAATACATTGTATACATACAGAATACATTATATAAAGCATTGTATACACACAGGATCCATTATATAATACATTGTATACATACAGGAAAAATTATATAATACATTGTATACATACAACATACATTATATAATACATTGTATACATACAGGATACATTATATAATACATTGTATACATACAACATACATTATATAATACATTGTATACATACAGGATCTATTATATAATACATTGTATACATACAGGAAAAATTATATAATACATTGTATACATACAGGAAAAATTATATAATACATTGTATACATACAACATACATTATGTAATACATTGTATACATACAGGGTACATTATATAATATATTGTATACATACATTATATAATATATTGTATACATACATTATATAATACATTGTATACATACAGGATCCATTATATAATACATTGTATACATACAGGATCCATTATATAATACATTGTATACATACAGAATACATTATATAATACATTGTATACATGCAGGGTACATTATATAATACATTGTATACACACAGGATCCATTATATAATACATTGTATACATACAGGATATATTATATAATACATTGTATACATACAAGATCCATTATATAATACATTGTATACATGCAGGATCCATTATATAATACATTGTATACATACAGGATATATTATATAATATATTGTATACACACAGAATACATTATATAATACATTGTACAAATACAGGATATATTATATAATACATTTTATACATACAGAATACATTATATAATACATTGTATACATGCAGGGTACATTATATAATATATTGTATACATACAGGATCCATTATATAATACATTGTATACATACAGGATCCATTATATAATACATTGTATACATACAGGATATATTATATAATACATTGTATACATACAACATACATTATGTAATACATTGTATACATACAGGATCCATTATATAATACATTGTATACATAAAGGATATATTATATAATACATTGTATACATACAGGATCCATTATATAATACATTGTATACATACAGGATATATTATATAATACATTGTATACACACAGAATACATTATATAATACATTGTACACATACAGGATACATTATATAATACATTGTATACATACAGGATCCATTATATAATACATTGTATACATACAGGAAAAATTATATAATACATTGTATACATACAACATACATTATATAATACATTGTATACATACAGGATACATTATATAATACATTGTATACATACAGGATCCATTATATAATACATTGTATACATACAGGATATATTATATAATACATTGTATACATACAGGATCTATTATATAATACATTGTATACATACAGGAAAAATTATATAATACATTGTATACATACAGGGTACATTATATAATATATTGTATACATACATTATATAATATATTGTATACATACATTATATAATACATTGTATACATACAGGATCCATTATATAATACATTGTATACATACAGGATACATTATATAATGCATTGTATACATACAGAATCCATTATATAATACATTGTATACATACAGGATATATTATATAATACATTGTATACATACAACATACATTATGTAATACATTGTATACATACAGGATCCATTATATAATACATTGTATACATACAGGATATATTATATAATACATTGTATACATACAGGATCCATTATATAATACATTGTATACATACAGGATATATTATATAATACATTGTATACACACAGAATACATTATATAATACATTGTACACATACAGGATATATTATATAATACATTGTATACATACAGAATACATTATATAAAGCATTGTATACACACAGGATCCATTATATAATACATTGTATACATACAGGAAAAATTATATAATACATTGTATACATACAACATACATTATATAATACATTGTATACATACAGGATACATTATATAATACATTGTATACATACAACATACATTATATAATACATTGTATACATACAGGATCTATTATATAATACATTGTATACATACAGGAAAAATTATATAATACATTGTATACATACAACATACATTATGTAATACATTGTATACATACAGGGTACATTATATAATATATTGTATACATACATTATATAATATATTGTATACATACATTATATAATACATTGTATACATACAGGATCCATTATATAATACATTGTATACATACAGGATACATTATATAATACATTGTATACATACAGAATACATTATATAATACATTGTATACATGCAGGGTACATTATATAATACATTGTATACACACAGGATCCATTATATAATACATTGTATACATACAGGATATATTATATAATACATTGTATACATACAGAATACATTATATAATACATTGTATACATACAGGATCCATTATATAATACATTGTATACACACAGGATCCATTATATAATACATTGTATACATACAGGATATATTATATAATACATTGTATACATACAGGATCCATTATATAATACATTGTATACATACAGGATCCATTATATAATACATTGTATACATACAGGATCCATTATATAATACATTGTATACATACAGGATATATTATATAATACATTGTATACATACAGGATCCATTATATAATACATTGTATACATACAGGATCTATTATATAATACATTGTATACATACAGGGTACATTATATAATACATTGTATACATACAGGATCTATTATATAATACATTGTATACATACAGGATATATTATATAATATATTGTATACACACAGAATACATTATATAATACATTGTACAAATACAGGATATATTATATAATACATTGTATACATACAGAATACATTATATAATACATTGTATACATGCAGGGTACATTATATAATATATTGTATACATACAGGATCCATTATATAATACATTGTATACATACAGGATCCATTATATAATACATTGTATACATACAGGATATATTATATAATACATTGTATACATACAACATACATTATGTAATACATTGTATACATACAGGATCCATTATATAATACATTGTATACATACAGGATATATTATATAATACATTGTATACATACAGGATCCATTATATAATACATTGTATACATACAGGATATATTATATAATACATTGTATACACACAGAATACATTATATAATACATTGTACACATACATGATACATTATATAATACATTGTATACATACAGGATCCATTATATAATACATTGTATACATACAGGAAAAATTATATAATACATTGTATACATACAACATACATTATATAATACATTGTATACATACAGGATACATTATATAATACATTGTATACATACAGGATCCATTATATAATACATTGTATACATACAGGATATATTATATAATACATTGTATACATACAGGATCTATTATATAATACATTGTATACATACAGGAAAAATTATATAATACATTGTATACATACAGGGTACATTATATAATATATTGTATACATACATTATATAATATATTGTATACATACATTATATAATACATTGTATACATACAGGATCCATTATATAATACATTGTATACATACAGGATACATTATATAATACATTGTATACATACAGAATCCATTATATAATACATTGTATACATACAGGATATATTATATAATACATTGTATACACACAGAATACATTATATAATACATTGTACACATACAGGATACATTATATAATACATTGTATACATACAGGATCCATTATATAATACATTGTATACATACAGGAAAAATTATATAATACATTGTATACATACAACATACATTATATAATACATTGTATACATACAGGATCCATTATATAATACATTGTATACATACAGGATCCATTATATAATACATTGTATACATACAGGATATATTATATAATACATTGTATACATACAGGATCTATTATATAATACATTGTATACATACAGGAAAAATTATATAATACATTGTATACATACAGGGTACATTATATAATATATTGTATACATACATACATTATATAATATATTGTATACATACATTATATAATACATTGTATACATACAGGATCCATTATATAATACATTGTATACATACAGGATCCATTATATAATACATTGTATACATACAGAATCCATTATATAATACATTGTATACATACAGGATATATTATATAATACATTGTATACATACAACATACATTATGTAATACATTGTATACATACAGGATCCATTATATAATACATTGTATACATACAGGATATATTATATAATACATTGTATACATACAGGATCTATTATATAATACATTGTATACATACAGGAAAAATTATATAATACATTGTATACATACAACATACATTATGTAATACATTGTATACATACAGGGTACATTATATAATATATTGTATACATACATTATATAATATATTGTATACATACATTATATAATACATTGTATACATACAGGATCCATTATATAATACATTGTATACATACAGGATACATTATATAATACATTGTATACATACAGAATACATTATATAATACATTGTATACATGCAGGGTACATTATATAATACATTGTATACACACAGGATCCATTATATAATACATTGTATACATACAGGATATATTATATAATACATTGTATACATACAGAATACATTATATAATACATTGTATACATACAGGATCCATTATATAATACATTGTATACATACAGGATCCATTATATAATACATTGTATACATACAGGATATATTATATAATACATTGTATACATACAGGATCCATTATATAATACATTGTATACATACAGGATACATTATATAATACATTGTATACATACAGAATACATTATATAATACATTGTATACATGCAGGGTACATTATATAATACATTGTATACACACAGGATCCATTATATAATACATTGTATACATACAGGATATATTATATAATACATTGTATACATACAGAATACATTATATAATACATTGTATACATACAGGATCCATTATATAATACATTGTATACATACAGGTCATATTATATAATACATTGTATACATACAGGATCCATTATATAATACATTGTATACATACAGGATCTATTATATAATACATTGTATACATACAGGGTACATTATATAATACATTGTATACATACAGGATCTATTATATAATACATTGTATACATACAGGATCCATTATATAATACATTGTATACATACAGGATATATTATATAATACATTGTATACATACAGGATCCATTATATAATACATTGTATACATGCAGGGTACATTATATAATATATTGTATACATACAGGATCCATTATATAATACATTGTATACATACAGGATCCATTATATAATACATTGTATACATACAGGATATATTATATAATACATTGTATACATACAGGATCCATTATATAATACATTGTATACATACAGGATATATTATATAATACATTGTATACACACAGAATACATTATATAATACATTGTACACATACAGGATACATTATATAATACATTGTATACATACAGGATACATTATATAATACATTGTATACATACAGGAAAAATTATATAATACATTGTATACATACAACATACATTATATAATACATTGTATACATACAGGATACATTATATAATACATTGTATACATACAGGATCCATTATATAATACATTGTATACATACAGGATATATTATATAATACATTGTATACATACAGGATCCATTATATAATACATTGTATACATACAGGATATATTATATAATACATTGTATACACACAGAATACATTATATAATACATTGTACACATACAGGATACATTATATAATACATTGTATACATACAGGATCCATTATATAATACATTGTATACATACAGGAAAAATTATATAATACATTGTATACATACAACATACATTATATAATACATTGTATACATACAGGATACATTATATAATACATTGTATACATACAGGATCCATTATATAATACATTGTATACATACAGGATATATTATATAATACATTGTATACATACAGGATCTATTATATAATACATTGTATACATACAGGAAAAATTATATAATACATGGTATACATACAGAATACATTATATAATACATTGTATACATGCAGGGTACATTATATAATACATTGTATACACACAGGATCCATTATATAATACATTGTATACATACAGGATATATTATATAATACATTGTATACATACAGAATACATTATATAATACATTGTATACATACAGGATCCATTATATAATACATTGTATACATACAGGACATATTATATAATACATTGTATACATACAGGATCCATTATATAATACATTGTATACATACAGGATCTATTATATAATACATTGTATACATACAGGGTACATTATATAATACATTGTATACATACAGGATCTATTATATAATACATTGTATACATACAGGATCCATTATATAATACATTGTATACATACAGGATATATTATATAATACATTGTATACATACAGGATCCATTATATAATACATTGTATACATGCAGGGTACATTATATAATATATTGTATACATACAGGATCCATTATATAATACATTGTATACATACAGGATCCATTATATAATACATTGTATACATACAGGATATATTATATAATACATTGTATACATACAGGATCCATTATATAATACATTGTATACATACAGGATATATTATATAATACATTGTATACACACAGAATACATTATATAATACATTGTACACATACAGGATACATTATATAATACATTGTATACATACAGGATCCATTATATAATACATTGTATACATACAGGAAAAATTATATAATACATTGTATACATACAACATACATTATATAATACATTGTATACATACAGGATCCATTATATAATACATTTTATACATACAGGATCCATTATATAATACATTGTATACATACAGGATATATTATATAATACATTGTATACATACAGGATCTATTATATAATACATTGTATACATACAGGAAAAATTATATAATACATTGTATACATACAGGGTACATTATATAATATATTGTATACATACATTATATAATATATTGTATACATACATTATATAATACATTGTATACATACAGGATCCATTATATAATACATTGTATACATACAGGATACATTATATAATACATTGTATACATACAGAATCCATTATATAATACATTGTATACATACAGGATATATTATATAATACATTGTATACACACAGAATACATTATATAATACATTGTACACATACAGGATACATTATATAATACATTGTATACATACAGGATCCATTATATAATACATTGTATACATACAGGAAAAATTATATAATACATTGTATACATACAACATACATTATATAATACATTGTATACATACAGGATACATTATATAATACATTGTATACATACAGGATCCATTATATAATACATTGTATACATACAGGATATATTATATAATACATTGTATACATACAGGATCTATTATATAATACATTGTATACATACAGGAAAAATTATATAATACATTGTATACATACAGGGTACATTATATAATATATTGTATACATACATACATTATATAATATATTGTATACATACATTATATAATACATTGTATACATACAGGATCCATTATATAATACATTGTATACATACAGGATCCATTATATAATACATTGTATACATACAGAATCCATTATATAATACATTGTATACATACAGGATATATTATATAATACATTGTATACATACAACATACATTATGTAATACATTGTATACATACAGGATCCATTATATAATACATTGTATACATACAGGATATATTATATAATACATTGTATACATACAGGATCCATTATATAATACATTGTATACATACAGGATATATTATATAATACATTGTATACACACAGAATACATTATATAATACGTTGTACACATACAGGATATATTATATAATACATTGTATACATACAGAATACATTATATAATGCATTGTATACACACAGGATCCATTATATAATACATTGTATACATACAGGATACATTATATAATACATTGTATACATACAACATACATTATATAATACATTGTATACATACAGGATCTATTATATAATACATTGTATACATACAGGAAAAATTATATAATACATTGTATACATACAACATACATTATGTAATACATTGTATACATACAGGGTACATTATATAATATATTGTATACATACATTATATAATATATTGTATACATACATTATATAATACATTGTATACATACAGGATCCATTATATAATACATTGTATACATACAGGATACATTATATAATACATTGTATACATACAGAATACATTATATAATACATTGTATACATGCAGGGTACATTATATAATACATTGTATACACACAGGATCCATTATATAATACATTGTATACATACAGGATATATTATATAATACATTGTATACATACAGAATACATTATATAATACATTGTATACATACAGGATCCATTATATAATACATTGTATACATACAGGATCCATTATATAATACATTGTATACATACAGGATATATTATATAATACATTGTATACATACAGGATCCATTATATAATACATTGTATACATACAGGATCCATTATATAATACATTGTATACATACAGAATACATTATATAATACATTGTATACATGCAGGGTACATTATATAATACATTGTATACACACAGGATCCATTATATAATACATTGTATACATACAGGATATATTATATAATACATTGTATACATACAGAATACATTATATAATACATTGTATACATACAGGATCCATTATATAATACATTGTATACATACAGGACATATTATATAATACATTGTATACATACAGGATCCATTATATAATACATTGTATACATACAGGATCTATTATATAATACATTGTATACATACAGGGTACATTATATAATACATTGTATACATACAGGATCTATTATATAATACATTGTATACATACAGGATCCATTATATAATACATTGTATACATACAGGATATATTATATAATACATTGTATACATACAGGATCCATTATATAATACATTGTATACATGCAGGGTACATTATATAATATATTGTATACATACAGGATCCATTATATAATACATTGTATACATACAGGATCCATTATATAATACATTGTATACATACAGGATATATTATATAATACATTGTATACATACAGGATCCATTATATAATACATTGTATACATACAGGATATATTATATAATACATTGTATACACACAGAATACATTATATAATACATTGTACACATACAGGATACATTATATAATACATTGTATACATACAGGATCCATTATATAATACATTGTATACATACAGGAAAAATTATATAATACATTGTATACATACAACATACATTATATAATACATTGTATACATACAGGATACATTATATAATACATTGTATACATACAGGATCCATTATATAATACATTGTATACATACAGGATATATTATATAATACATTGTATACATACAGGAAAAATTATATAATACATTGTATACATACAGGGTACATTATATAATATATTGTATACATACATTATATAATATATTGTATACATACATTATATAATACATTGTATACATACAGGATCCATTATATAATACATTGTATACATACAGGATACATTATATAATACATTGTATACATACAGAATCCATTATATAATACATTGTATACATACAGGATATATTATATAATACATTGTATACATACAACATACATTATGTAATACATTGTATACATACAGGATCCATTATATAATACATTGTATACATACAGGATATATTATATAATACATTGTATACATACAGGATCCATTATATAATACATTGTATACATACAGGATATATTATATAATACATTGTATACACACAGAATACATTATATAATACATTGTACACATACAGGATATATTATATAATACATTGTATACATACAGAATACATTATATAAAGCATTGTATACACACAGGATCCATTATATAATACATTGTATACATACAGGATCCATTATATAATACATTGTATACATACAGGATACATTATATAATACATTGTATACATACAGAATCCATTATATAATACATTGTATACATACAGGATATATTATATAATACATTGTATACATACAACATACATTATGTAATACATTGTATACATACAGGATCCATTATATAATACATTGTATACATACAGGATATATTATATAATACATTGTATACATACAGGATCCATTATATAATACATTGTATACATACAGGATATATTATATAATACATTGTATACACACAGAATACATTATATAATACATTGTACACATACAGGATATATTATATAATACATTGTATACATACAGAATACATTATATAAAGCATTGTATACACACAGGATCCATTATATAATACATTGTATACATACAGGAAAAATTATATAATACATTGTATACATACAACATACATTATATAATACATTGTATACATACAGGATACATTATATAATACATTGTATACATACAACATACATTATATAATACATTGTATACATACAGGATCTATTATATAATACATTGTATACATACAGGAAAAATTATATAATACATTGTATACATACAACATACATTATGTAATACATTGTATACATACAGGGTACATTATATAATATATTGTATACATACATTATATAATATATTGTATACATACATTATATAATACATTGTATACATACAGGATCCATTATATAATACATTGTATACATACATGATACATTATATAATACATTGTATACATACAGAATACATTATATAATACATTGTATACATGCAGGGTACATTATATAATACATTGTATACACACAGGATCCATTATATAATACATTGTATACATACAGGATATATTATATAATACATAGTATACATACAGAATACATTATATAATACATTGTATACATACAGGATCCATTATATAATACATTGTATACACACAGGATCCATTATATAATACATTGTATACATACAGGATATATTATATAATACATTGTATACATACAGGATCCATTATATAATACATTGTATACATACAGGATCCATTATATAATACATTGTATACATACAGGATCCATTATATAATACATTGTATACATACAGGATATATTATATAATACATTGTATACATACAGGATCCATTATATAATACATTGTATACATACAGGATCTATTATATAATACATTGTATACATACAGGATCTATTATATAATACATTGTATACATACAGGATCCATTATATAATACATTTTATACATACAGGATATATTATATAATACATTGTATACATACAGGATCCATTATATAATACATTGTATACATGCAGGGTACATTATATAATATATTGTATACATACAGGATCCATTATATAATACATTGTATACATACAGGATCCATTATATAATACATTGTATACATACAGGATATATTATATAATACATTGTATACATACAACATACATTATGTAATACATTGTATACATACAGGATCCATTATATAATACATTGTATACATACAGGATATATTATATAATACATTGTATACATACAGGATCCATTATATAATACATTGTATACATGCAGGATCCATTATATAATACATTGTATACATACAGGATATATTATATAATATATTGTATACACACAGAATACATTATATAATACATTGTACAAATACAGGATATATTATATAATACATTGTATACATACAGAATACATTATATAATACATTGTATACATGCAGGGTACATTATATAATATATTGTATACATACAGGATCCATTATATAATACATTGTATACATACAGGATCCATTATATAATACATTGTATACATACAGGATATGTTATATAATACATTGTATACATACAACATACATTATGTAATACATTGTATACATACAGGATCCATTATATAATACATTGTATACATAAAGGATATATTATATAATACATTGTATACATACAGGATCCATTATATAATACATTGTATACATACAGGATATATTATATAATACATTGTATACACACAGAATACATTATATAATACATTGTACACATACAGGATACATTATATAATACATTGTATACATACAGGATCCATTATATAATACATTGTATACATACAGGAAAAATTATATAATACATTGTATACATACAACATACATTATATAATACATTGTATACATACAGGATACATTATATAATACATTGTATACATACAGGATCCATTATATAATACATTGTATACATACAGGATATATTATATAATACAATGTATACATACAGGATCTATTATATAATACATTGTATACATACAGGAAAAATTATATAATACATTGTATACATACAGGGTACATTATATAATATATTGTATACATACATTATATAATATATTGTATACATACATTATATAATACATTGTATACATACAGGATCCATTATATAATAGATTGTATACATACAGGATACATTATATAATACGTTGTATACATACAGAATCCATTATATAATACATTGTATACATACAGGATATATTATATAATACATTGTATACACACAGAATACATTATATAATACATTGTACACATACAGGATACATTATATAATACATTGTATACATACAGGATCCATTATATAATACATTGTATACATACAGGAAAAATTATATAATACATTGTATACATACAACATACATTATATAATACATTGTATACATACAGGATACATTATATAATACATTGTATACATACAGGATCCATTATATAATACATTGTATACATACAGGATATATTATATAATACATTGTATACATACAGGATCTATTATATAATACATTGTATACATACAGGAAAAATTATATAATACATTGTATACATACAGGGTACATTATATAATATATTGTATACATACATACATTATATAATATATTGTATACATACATTATATAATACATTGTATACATACAGGATCCATTATATAATACATTGTATACATACAGGATCCATTATATAATACATTGTATACATACAGAATCCATTATATAATACATTGTTTACATACAGGATATATTATATAATACATTGTATACATACAACATACATTATGTAATACATTGTTTACATACAGGATCCATTATATAATACATTGTATACATACAGGATATATTATATAATACATTGTATACATACAGGATCCATTATATAATACATTGTATACATACAGGATATATTATATAATACATTGTATACACACAGAATACATTATATAATACATTGTACACATACAGGATATATTATATAATACATTGTATACATACAGGATCTATTATATAATACATTGTATACATACAGGAAAAATTATATAATACATTGTATACATACAACATACATTATGTAATACATTGTATACATACAGGGTACATTATATAATATATTGTATACATACATTATATAATATATTGTATACATACATTATATAATACATTGTATACATACAGGATCCATTATATAATACATTGTATACATACAGGATACATTATATAATACATTGTATACATACAGAATACATTATATAATACATTGTATACATGCAGGGTACATTATATAATACATTGTATACACACAGGATCCATTATATAATACATTGTATACATACAGGATATATTATATAATACATTGTATACATACAGGATATATTATATAATACATTGTATACATACAGGATCCATTATATAATACATTGTATACATACAGGATATATTATATAATACATTGTATACACACAGAATACATTATATAATACATTGTACACATACAGGATATATTATATAATACATTGTATACATACAGAATACATTATATAATGCATTGTATACACACAGGATCCATTATATAATACATTGTATACATACAGGAAAAATTATATAATACATTGTATACATACAACATACATTATATAATACATTGTATACATACAGGATACATTATATAATACATTGTATACATACAACATACATTATATAATACATTGTATACATACAGGATATATTATATAATACATTGTATACATACAGGATCTATTATATAATACATTGTATACATACAGGAAAAATTATATAATACATTGTATACATACAACATACATTATGTAATACATTGTATACATACAGGGTACATTATATAATATATTGTATACATACATTATATAATATATTGTATACATACATTATATAATACATTGTATACATACAGGATCCATTATATAATACATTGTATACATACAGGATACATTATATAATACATTGTATACATACAGAATACATTATATAATACATTGTATACATGCAGGGTACATTATATAATACATTGTATACACACAGGATCCATTATATAATACATTGTATACATACAGGATATATTATATAATACATTGTATACATACAGAATACATTATATAATACATTGTATACATACAGGATCCATTATATAATACATTGTATACATACAGGATCCATTATATAATACATTGTATACATACAGGATATATTATATAATACATTGTATACATACAGGATCCATTATATAATACATTGTATACATACAGGATCCATTATATAATACATTGTATACATACAGGATATATTATATAATACATTGTATACATACAGGATCCATTATATAATACATTGTATACATGCAGGGTACATTATATAATACATTGTATACACACAGGATCCATTATATAATACATTGTATACATACAGGATATATTATATAATACATTGTATACATACAGAATACATTATATAATACATTGTATACATACAGGATCCATTATATAATACATTGTATACATACAGGACATATTATATAATACATTGTATACATACAGGATCCATTATATAATACATTGTATACATACAGGATCTATTATATAATACATTGTATACATACAGGGTACATTATATAATACATTGTATACATACAGGATCTATTATATAATACATTGTATACATACAGGATCCATTATATAATACATTGTATACATACAGGATATATTATATAATACATTGTATACATACAGGATCCATTATATAATACATTGTATACATGCAGGGTACATTATATAATATATTGTATACATACAGGATCCATTATATAATACATTGTATACATACAGGATCCATTATATAATACATTGTATACATACAGGATATATTATATAATACATTGTATACATACAACATATATTATGTAATACATTGTATACATACAGGATCCATTATATAATACATTGTATACATACAGGATATATTATATAATACATTGTATACATACAGGATCCATTATATAATACATTGTATACATGCAGGATCCATTATATAATACATTGTATACATACAGGATATATTATATAATATATTGTATACACACAGAATACATTATATAATACATTGTACAAATACAGGATATATTATATAATACATTGTATACATACAGAATACATTATATAATACATTGTATACATGCAGGGTACATTATATAATATATTGTATACATACAGGATCCATTATATAATACATTGTATACATACAGGATCCATTATATAATACATTGTATACATACAGGATATATTATATAATACATTGTATACATACAACATACATTATGTAATACATTGTATACATACAGGATCCATTATATAATACATTGTATACATAAAGGATATATTATATAATACATTGTATACATACAGGATCCATTATATAATACATTGTATACATACAGGATATATTATATAATACATTGTATACACACAGAATACATTATATAATACATTGTACACATACAGGATACATTATATAATACATTGTATACATACAGGATCCATTATATAATACATTGTATACATACAGGAAAAATTATATAATACATTGTATACATACAACATACATTATATAATACATTGTATACATACAGGATACATTATATAATACATTGTATACATACAGGATCCATTATATAATACATTGTATACATACAGGATATATTATATAATACATTGTATACATACAGGATCTATTATATAATACATTGTATACATACAGGAAAAAATATATAATACATTGTATACATACAGGGTACATTATATAATATATTGTATACATACATTATATAATATATTGTATACATACATTATATAATACATTGTATACATACAGGATCCATTATATAATACATTGTATACATACAGGATACATTATATAATACATTGTATACATACAGAATCCATTATATAATACATTGTATACATACAGGATATATTATATAATACATTGTATACATACAGAATACATTATATAATACATTGTATACATACAGGATCCATTATATAATACATTGTATACATACAGGATCCATTATATAATACATTGTATACATACAGGATATATTATATAATACATTGTATACATACAGGATCCATTATATAATACATTGTATACATACAGGATCCATTATATAATACATTGTATACATACAGGATATATTATATAATACATTGTATACATACAGGATCCATTATATAATACATTGTATACATGCAGGGTACATTATATAATACATTGTATACACACAGGATCCATTATATAATACATTGTATACATACAGGATATATTATATAATACATTGTATACATACAGAATACATTATATAATACATTGTATACATACAGGATCCATTATATAATACATTGTATACATACAGGACATATTATATAATACATTGTATACATACAGGATCCATTATATAATACATTGTATACATACAGGATCTATTATATAATACATTGTATACATACAGGGTACATTATATAATACATTGTATACATACAGGATCTATTATATAATACATTGTATACATACAGGATCCATTATATAATACATTGTATACATACAGGATATATTATATAATACATTGTATACATACAGGATCCATTATATAATACATTGTATACATGCAGGGTACATTATATAATATATTGTATACATACAGGATCCATTATATAATACATTGTATACATACAGGATCCATTATATAATACATTGTATACATACAGGATATATTATATAATACATTGTATACATACAACATACATTATGTAATACATTGTATACATACAGGATCCATTATATAATACATTGTATACATACAGGATATATTATATAATACATTGTATACATACAGGATCCATTATATAATACATTGTATACATGCAGGATCCATTATATAATACATTGTATACATACAGGATATATTATATAATATATTGTATACACACAGAATACATTATATAATACATGGTACAAATACAGGATATATTATATAATACATTGTATACATACAGAATACATTATATAATACATTGTATACATGCAGGGTACATTATATAATATATTGTATACATACAGGATCCATTATATAATACATTGTATACATACAGGATCCATTATATAATACATTGTATACATACAGGATATATTATATAATACATTGTATACATACAACATACATTATGTAATACATTGTATACATACAGGATCCATTATATAATACATTGTATACATAAAGGATATATTATATAATACATTGTAAACATACAGGATCCATTATATAATACATTGTATACATACAGGATATATTATATAATACATTGTATACACACAGAATACATTATATAATACATTGTACACATACAGGATACATTATATAATACATTGTATACATACAGGATCCATTATATAATACATTGTATACATACAGGAAAAATTATATAATACATTGTATACATACAACATACATTATATAATACATTGTATACATACAGGATACATTATATAATACATTGTATACATACAGGATCCATTATATAATACATTGTATACATACAGGATATATTATATAATACATTGTATACATACAGGATCTATTATATAATACATTGTATACATACAGGAAAAAATATATAATACATTGTATACATACAGGGTACATTATATAATATATTGTATACATACATTATATAATATATTGTATACATACATTATATAATACATTGTATACATACAGGATCCATTATATAATACATTGTATACATACAGGATACATTATATAATACATTGTATACATACAGAATCCATTATATAATACATTGTATACATACAGGATATATTATATAATACATTGTATACATACAACATACATTATGTAATACATTGTATACATACAGGATCCATTATATAATACATTGTATACATACAGGATATATTATATAATACATTGTATACATACAGGATCCATTATATAATACATTGTATACATACAGGATATATTATATAATACATTGTATACACACAGAATACATTATATAATACATTGTACACATACAGGATATATTATATAATACATTGTATACATACAGAATACATTATATAATGCATTGTATACACACAGGATCCATTATATAATACATTGTATACATACAGGAAAAATTATATAATACATTGTATACACACAACATACATTATATAATACATTGTATACATACAGGATACATTATATAATACATTGTATACATACAACATACATTATATAATACATTGTATACATACAGGATATATTATATAATACATTGTATACATACAGGATCTATTATATAATACATTGTATACATACAGGAAAAATTATATAATACATTGTATACATACAACATACATTATGTAATACATTGTATACATACAGGGTACATTATATAATATATTGTATACATACATTATATAATATATTGTATACATACATTATATAATACATTGTATACATACAGGATCCATTATATAATACATTGTATACATACAGGATACATTATATAATACATTGTATACATACAGAATACATTATATAATACATTGTATACATGCAGGGTACATTATATAATACATTGTATACACACAGGATCCATTATATAATACATTGTATACATACAGGATATATTATATAATACATTGTATACATACAGAATACATTATATAATACATTGTATACATACAGGATCCATTATATAATACATTGTATACATACAGGATCCATTATATAATACATTGTATACATACAGGATATATTATATAATACATTGTATACATACAGGATCCATTATATAATACATTGTATACATACAGGATCTATTATATAATACATTGTATACATACAGGGTACATTATATAATACATTGTATACATACAGGATCTATTATATAATACATTGTATACATACAGGATCCATTATATAATACATTGTATACATACAGGATATATTATATAATACATTGTATACATACAGGATCCATTATATAATACATTGTATACATGCAGGGTACATTATATAATATATTGTATACATACAGGATCCATTATATAATACATTGTATACATACAGGATCCATTATATAATACATTGTATACATACAGGATATATTATATAATACATTGTATACATACAACATACATTATATAATACATTGTATACATACAGGATACATTATATAATACATTGTATACATACAGGATCCATTATATAATACATTGTATACATACAGGATATATTATATAATACATTGTATACATACAGGATCTATTATATAATACATTGTATACATACAGGAAAAAATATATAATACATTGTATACATACAGGGTACATTATATAATATATTGTATACATACATTATATAATATATTGTATACATACATTATATAATACATTGTATACATACAGGATCCATTATATAATACATTGTATACATACAGGATACATTATATAATACATTGTATACATACAGAATCCATTATATAATACATTGTATACATACAGGATATATTATATAATACATTGTATACATACAGAATACATTATATAATACATTGTATACATACAGGATCCATTATATAATACATTGTATACATACAGGATCCATTATATAATACATTGTATACATACAGGATATATTATATAATACATTGTATACATACAGGATCCATTATATAATACATTGTATACATACAGGATCCATTATATAATACATTGTATACATACAGGATATATTATATAATACATTGTATACATACAGGATCCATTATATAATACATTGTATACATGCAGGGTACATTATATAATACATTGTATACACACAGGATCCATTATATAATACATTGTATACATACAGGATATATTATATAATACATTGTATACATACAGAATACATTATATAATACATTGTATACATACAGGATCCATTATATAATACATTGTATACATACAGGACATATTATATAATACATTGTATACATACAGGATCCATTATATAATACATTGTATACATACAGGATCTATTATATAATACATTGTATACATACATGGTACATTATATAATACATTGTATACATACAGGATCTATTATATAATACATTGTATACATACAGGATCCATTATATAATACATTGTATACATACAGGAAAAAATATATAATACATTGTATACATACAGGGTACATTATATAATACATTGTATACATACAGGATATATTATATAATACATTGTATACATACAGGATCCATTATATAATACATTGTATACATGCAGGGTACATTATATAATATATTGTATACATACAGGATCCATTATATAATACATTGTATACATACAGGATCCATTATATAATACATTGTATACATACAGGATATATTATATAATACATTGTATACATACAACATACATTATGTAATACATTGTATACATACAGGATCCATTATATAATACATTGTATACATACAGGATATATTATATAATACATTGTATACATACAGGATCCATTATATAATACATTGTATACATGCAGGATCCATTATATAATACATTGTATACATACAGGATATATTATATAATATATTGTATACACACAGAATACATTATATAATACATTGTACAAATACAGGATATATTATATAATACATTGTATACATACAGAATACATTATATAATACATTGTATACATGCAGGGTACATTATATAATATATTGTATACATACAGGATCCATTATATAATACATTGTATACATACAGGATCCATTATATAATACATTGTATACATACAGGATATATTATATAATACATTGTATACATACAACATACATTATGTAATACATTGTATACATACAGGATCCATTATATAATACATTGTATACATAAAGGATATATTATATAATACATTGTATACATACAGGATCCATTATATAATACATTGTATACATACAGGATATATTATATAATACATTGTATACACACAGAATACATTATATAATACATTGTACACATACAGGATACATTATATAATACATTGTATACATACAGGATCCATTATATAATACATTGTATACATACAGGAAAAATTATATAATACATTGTATACATACAACATACATTATATAATACATTGTATACATACAGGATACATTATATAATACATTGTATACATACAGGATCCATTATATAATACATTGTATACATACAGGATATATTATATAATACATTGTATACATACAGGATCTATTATATAATACATTGTATACATACAGGAAAAATTATATAATACATTGTATACATACAGGGTACATTATATAATATATTGTATACATACATTATATAATATATTGTATACATACATTATATAATACATTGTATACATACAGGATCCATTATATAATACATTGTATACATACAGGATACATTATATAATACATTGTATACATACAGAATCCATTATATAATACATTGTATACATACAGGATATATTATATAATACATTGTATACATACAACATACATTATGTAATACATTGTATACATACAGGATCCATTATATAATACATTGTATACATACAGGATATATTATATAATACATTGTATACATACAGGATCCATTATATAATACATTGTATACATACAGGATCCATTATATAATACATTGTATACATACAACATACATTATATAATACATTGTATACATACAGGATATATTATATAATACATTGTATACATACAGGATCTATTATATAATACATTGTATACATACAGGAAAAATTATATAATACATTGTATACATACAACATACATTATGTAATACATTGTATACATACAGGGTACATTATATAATATATTGTATACATACATTATATAATATATTGTATACATACATTATATAATACATTGTATACATACAGGATCCATTATATAATACATTGTATACATACAGGATACATTATATAATACATTGTATACATACAGAATACATTATATAATACATTGTATACATACAGGGTACATTATATAAAACATTGTATACGTACAGGGTACATTATCCCCTTCACGCCGAGCGTACGCAGATGTGCGTACTCGGGTTTCGGGGGTTATTCCGGGATGATACCCGCAGCTGCAGGCATCATCCCGGTACTGTTTTTTAGAGCCGGAGATCGGCTTTCCAGGTATAACAACCAATGCAGCTAAAAGACGCTCGGCTGTTATACCGGAGGAGCGGGAGGGGACTTCCCCCCCCTCCCACCGCTCTTACCGGGCCTCCCGCTCCATCTGGAGGCCCCATGACCAATCCGCCGCCTTCGGCAGCTAGTGACAGTCTGGAACGAAGCCGTGAGTGGATTCGTTCCAGCCTCCTAATTGTAAATATGGAAGCGACGTCATGATATCACTTCACGTTTACTCGGCTGCCAATGGTGCGAGTTTAAAAAAAATATACAGTATTCAGAATCGCCATTTTCGGTGATCTGAATGCTTTAAATGGCAAAAGAGGGATCGGGGGTCTTTTAGACCCCCGATCCCTCCATAAAGAGTACCTGTCACAACCTATTACTGTCACAAGGGATGTTTACATTCCTTGTGACAGCAATAAAAGTGATCATTTTTTTTAAAAAAACACACTTTATTAATATAAAAATAAATAAAATAAATAAGAAAAAAAAATGAAAGTGCCCCCTTCGCCGCGCAGCAAAGAAAACGCATACGGAAGTCGCGCCCGCATATGTAAACGGTGTTGAAATCACACATGTGAGGTATCGTCGCGATCGTCAGAGCAAGAGCAATAATTCTAGCACTAGACCTCCTCTGTAACTCTAACCTGGTAACCATAAAAAAAAATTTCAAGCGTTGCCTAAGGAGATTTTTAGGTACCGTAGTTTGTCGCCATTCCACAAGTGCATGCAATTATAAAGGGTGACATGTTTGGTATCTATTTACTCAGTGTAACATCATCTTTCACATTATACAAAAAAATTGGGCTAACTTTACTGTTTGTTTTTCCTCTAGATTCTCTGCTAAAAAATATATATATAATGTTTGGGGGCTCTAAGTAATTTTCTAGCAAAAAATATGGATTTTAACTTGTAAACACCAAATGTCAAAAATAGGCTTAGAAATGAAAGAAGTTAAATAATACATTGTATACATACAGGATATATTAAATAATACAAGGTATACATACAGGATACATTATATAATACATTGTATACATACAGGATCCATTATATAATACATTGTATACATACAGGATCCATTATATAATACATTGTATACATACAGGATCCATTATATAATACATTGTACACATACAGGATATATTATATAATACATTGTATACATACAGGATCTATTATATAATACATTGTATACATACAGGATCTATTATATAATACATTGTACACATGCAGGATATATTATATAATACATTGTATACATACAGGATATATTATATAATACATTGTATACAGACAGGATCCATTATATAATACATTGTATACGTACAGGATATATTATATAATACATTATATACATACAGGATATATTATATAATACATTGTACACATGCAGGATATATTATATAATACATTGTATACATACAGGATATATTATATAATACATTGTATACATACAGGATATAGTATAATACATTGTATACATACAGGATATATTATATAATACATTCATAATATATTATATAATACGCACACAACAAAAAACAAAATTGCCCATGGGACTTTTAAAGAGTACACCTCAAGACGTGAAAAGTAAAATTTGTAAATTATTTATTAACAAAACATTTAAAAACCACATGTAAAACAGAAAGAATAAAATATATTAAGCATCAGCATATTGATAAATTTTACATTTTGACAAATTTGTTAATTTCCGAATTTCCACATTTTTCAATTTCCGAATTTCTGGATTTTAAGTTTCCTAATTTCAATTTGAAAATTTAGAAATGTGAAAATTCAGAAATTCGGAATTCGAAGATTTGGAAATTCGGAAATTTTAAAATCTGAATTTTCAGATTTCCGCAATTCCAAATTTCCGAATTTTCGAATTTCCAAATTTCGGAAATTTCCAAAAAAGCAAAAAAGAATGAAACAAAAACTGTCTAGTGGATATGTCATGAAATTGACTGTCAATAGTCTGGGATGGCTGTGTTGGGTCTCAACGCGTTTTACAAGAAGAATCACGCTTTTTCGCGAGAAGCACAGATAGATGCCTTGAGATCAAAAGCACAATTGAATAAACAGATGAAAAAAAAGGGAAAGGGAAAGGGAAAAGGAGGAGGGGAATGGGGGAGGTGCCAACCATTTGCATATATAATCCAGTATGTTCCACTTACAATTGATGGAGAAATCCTGGCCTACTGGCATTGTATAGTTAACTTTGTATAGTTAACTGGTTATAGAGTGGTCCAGAAATTGATGTATTCGGGGGTATACCACCCTAAATTTTTATATAAAAACAGACTTCAAAACAGAATGTCCATAAAAGTTGATGGATAAATACATAAAATGCCAACCATGCCATGGGAGCTGTGTGAGGGAGAGGAGATGGAAACCAGTGGGGACAGCCAGGAATCGGAGCCTGGGCAAAGGATGTCAATCCACCAAGGGAAATGCCCACACCTAAATAATCGATGAAATAGACCAAATAAAAATCTAACCAAACAATAAATATGACTAGTGTGACTAATGAATATAAATGTGCATGAAATGGTGAAAGTGAGTCTAAGATAAGGGTGCCTATGTACTTCTGTGATAAAATCCAAATTATTATATGATAAAATGAAATGGATTAACAAAATAAGATATACAACCAGTGGCGGCTGGTGAAGTTTTAGGATGGGGGGGCGCCAGACCCCGCCCTTCCTTTTTGACCCCTCCCACTTGGTGAAAATGGGCGTGGCTTCAGTGAAATAGTGGGCGTGGCTCTAAGGTGGTGTGGTTAGCGTCTGAGATGAACGAGGGATGGAGGGAGAGGGAGGGATGGAGGGACAGCAGGCCCAGATCCTACACAACAATAGAAATGTGTATTCTAGAAAGTTTAACAATCAGCAGATAAAGACATTCCAAACACCTGGTGTTAGCACTTCAATCATCCCGGCACCATGGTTGTTATGGTGTCAGGATGATTGAAGCGCATTTTTTCTATTATTACATTGTAATATAAAATGAATTCATTCAACTCACCATAATGCTGAATCAGTGGGAGCCCTGAGCGTGTCACCTGCCACCTCGCCTGCCACCAGATGCCATCAGGTGTCCCCAGCGGAGTCTGTCCATACATGCAGCCTGTGTCACACAAAATGCAGCCTATGTCACACCAAATGCAGCCTCATGTGTCCCCCAAATGCAGCATGTGTCCCCAAATGCAGCCTTCTGTGTCCCCCAAATGCAGCATGTGTCCCCCAAATGCAGCCTTCTGTGTCCCCCAAATGCAGCATGTGTCCCCCAAATGTAGCCTCCTGTGTCCCTCAAATGCAACCTCCTGTGCCCCCCAAATGCAGCCTCCTGTGTCCCTCAAATGCAACCTCCTGTGCCCCCCAAATGCAGCCTCCTGTGTCCCCCAAATGCAGCCTCCTGTGTCCCTCAAATGCAACCTCCTGTGCCCCCCAAATGCAGCCTCCTGTGTCCCCCAAATGCAGCCTCATGTGTCCCTTAAATGCAGCATATGTCCCTTAAATGCAGCCTCCTGTGTCCCCCAAATGAGCCTCCTGTGTCCCCCAAATGCAGCCTCCTGCATCCCCCAAATGCAGCCTCCTGCATCCCCCAAATGCAGCCTTGCCTGTGTCACATCGAACCCCCTGGGAGCACAGCGGTACTACTTACCTTGCTGTGTGGTGTCCTCCCCTGTTCTGCGGTGTCCTCTTTAACAGCAGCGATGGAGAGGTCCATCCGTTCCTCTCATAGTACTTCCTGTTTCCTTTCTCCCGGGGGCAATGAGAGAATGAAAACAGGAAGTGACATCAATCTGAGATGTCAATCAAACCACCTGGCCATAGTAATATATTACCGCCGGGCGGAAGCTACTCGGCCCTCGGAAAGTGCCACAAGGCGGGCTAAATGCCTGCAAATGAAGCGCCACATCTGCATCTTGTGATTGCATAGACGTGGCGCTTCCCATAAGTGCACTGTGTCTGGCATCGCACTGTGTCCGGCGTCCGAACACAGTGCACTTAAGGCTCTTTTTTGTATTTTTTTAAAGGGCCAGTATTAAAAATATTTTTTTTTGACTGCCTGGAGGGGGGGGGGGGGGCTATGGATGGGCCGTCACTGTATACCACATGTTATTATATGAGGTGGAATAATATAGAAAAATATACCAAATAAAATGTAAGTGCATAAATGCACATATATTTTAAAATAATGAAATACAATAATTGTGTGATGTGATTAGAAGTAAAAATTGTGTGCTGTGGTTGAGTGTGTATATATATATATATATATATATATATATAATATATATATATATATATTACACATATATATATATATATATATATATATATATATATATATATATATATATATATATATATATGGAAAACATTGCCTATAGTATAAATATTGAACTACCAGATGTTACTTGATTATGTATCAATTAATGCAGATGTGAAAAGGTAAATCAAAAGGATAAAAAATTTATCCTGCTGATAAACAAATAAATAAATTTGCCAAAAATGGAACAAGAAAACCACACCAGCAAATGACCAGCTAAATCCTCAAGGAAGTGTATAAAACTGGCATCTGAAACCTTCAAACATACAATCACTTACCCTAAGAGGAAGGAAGACTTAGCACCTAGTGGTCGGTATCTCGGCAAGCTACACTGGGACCAAACAGTGGTCTGAATTATATAGCTCAGACCATTGAGTTAACCCCACCCACACAGCATCCTCATGGTGCAAAACCACCAATGGGCTTGCGTGGAGAACAGGGAAGAGACATAATTGCTCATCCCCATTCATTGCGGCCAGCTGGTACCCAATGACCCCTGATGATGATGCAGCTAATGCAGCTGTGTCATCAATGTCAATGCCGCCAGTCATGTCAAAAACCCTCAGATGCGCATGAGCAGTCGTGCCGCCATCATACCCGCCACCCGAGTGATGCCGTAAATCACGGCAACACTCAATGGTGCACACGTGGTGATGCCAAAGCATCGGCACTGCCCATATGGGTAAGATGGCGTCATTGCCACACCAGAGAATGAGCCTGTGCCCATTCTCTGGCATGGCAATGATGCTCTGGCGTCGCCGCGCATGCGTCCATCCATCGCTGCCTGTAACTCGCCCAAAGGGAATCCAAGACACATAGATGTAGTGGTGACGGCCGCGCAAGCGGCCGTCCGTTGCTGCCTGTATCTTGCCCAAAGGGGGGCAGACACATAGATGAAGCGGCGCCAGCGCGTTGATGTCATGCCGGTAGAATGGAAGATGCGGCACTGGGGAAAAAAAGGAAAAAAGAAGAGGCCAATCCCACCAGTCTCCCAACGTCAGTGGCGGAATGAGACCTGAGGCATCCAAAGCCCTCCATGAACATCCCCACACCACTCAAAAGAGAGAATAACTCCCCATGAGCGTGTATGTGCGAGGTGTGCAAGGAGGAGCACAGAAAGCTAGGAGGGATTGGAGCTCCAGGGAATGAGAAATTGGGGAACAAAGGGAGGCAGAGCTCCCGGCAAAAATAAAAAAAAACCCTCCTACCAGATACAGAATAGGGGGAAATCCCAAATGCAAGGATAAATATAGATATAATTCTAAGCACTGATCTCCAAGCACCATCATGTGCCCAGAATAGAAAACAGCATCATACATGGCACATTACATAGGTCCCTAAATGGAGACAACAGTAAGTAAATATACAAAGAATTACATAATTATCACACCCTAAATGGGCAGAAAGGACTTGAATGAGGTGGTTTCATTCAAACCAGGGGCCTTGGTGGCTCCTAGTAAGAATATCCACCTAATTTCTCGATGGAGAATAACCCTATCCCAGTTTCCCCCACGTGGATCCTGTGGAATGTGTTCACGCCATAAAAATAAAACTTTGGTAGAACCATATGCATGGTCCTGGGCAACATGCCTACCAATAGGAGAATACAGATCACCTATTTCAATGGCATACGTGTGGTCATAAATCTGTCTCCAAAATTCCCTAAAAGTCTTTCCTACGTAGATTGCACCACACTCACAGGTCATAAGGTATACAATTCCTTTAGTTTGGCAATTCACAAAATTTTTGGGGGAAAAAATGTATTTCCATTCGGTAGGATCAAGTTTTGACCTGTATGAATGAACTTGCAGCATGGGCAACCCCCACATTGAAAAGTGCCCTTGAGTTAATGCATATTGGAACTTGGTCCGGCCAGATGGCTATGCACCAACTTATCCTTGAGAGACGAGGCTTGTCGGTATACTACCAACGGTTGAGGAGAGACAAACCCAGAAATGATGTCACGTACCTGGTAGGTTTTGAGCCTGAAGTGCAGAGAGAGACCTCCCCTACTGCTTCCACTCTAGGCCCTCTGGAATGGGGACAGAGGACACAGGAGTAAGGAGTGGTATGGGTGCCTGGCAGGATCAACAGTCACCCAGAAGTCCTGGAGTGGTGGAAACTCAGGAACCAGGAACTGAAGAGAAGACTGGAGACTGGAATGCAGACTGGAGCCAGGAACAGCAGCAGGTAAGTCGGCAGATAACTGGAGTGCTAGACTGGAACCAGGAACCACAGCAGGTAGCAGACTGGATACTGGAATGCTGGACTGGAACCAGGAACAACAGGAGATAGCAGACTGGATACTGGAGCGCTGGACTGGAACCAGGAACAACAGCAAGTGGCAGGCTGGATACTGGAATGCTGGACAGGAACCAGGAACAACAGTAGGTAGCAGACTGGATACTGGAATGCTGGACAGGAACCAGGAACAACAGCAGGTAGCAGGCTGATAGCAGGTATCAAGCAGAAGGATAGTCAGACAGGCCGGTGGTCGGTATTAGGTGGACAGCAGAGGTACCAAGGATCAGACAGGAGAATGGTCAAAGCAAGCCAAAGGGTCAGATGCAGGCAGATAGCTGGATAGTCAAACAGCAAGCCAGGTCAAATGACAGAAGGTTTCAGATCAGATCAGGTTTTGGCACACGGAACGCTGTAGAGCAGACAGCGGGGACTGAGTGTGACAGGCAGGTTTAAATAGCCCGACTGGCGCCAACAGGGTGCGTGTGCCCGTGCGTGGAAGCGACCGTGTGTGCGCGCGCATGCGCAGTAGCGCCCACGGCCGCGCTCCAGTGAGCCTGGAACGCCGATTACTGGCAGGATCTTCGGGCAAATTTTTCAGGGTGGGACCTCTTAAACCATTACGTCAAGAAAGGGAACTTTGTTAAAGTTGTAAGTCATAGTAAATTGTAAGTTATAATCGTTTGAATTTAATTTTGTGAGAAATTCCAACAATAATTCCGGACTGCCGTCCCAGACGATGAAAATGTTGTCAATGTACCTGTGCCATGAAAGAACATGGCACAGGTACATCGCAACACCATCGTCAGAGAAAATATATCTCTCCCACCCCCACAGGTACAGATTGGCATACACCAGGGCACAACATGTGCCCATAGTGACACCCTGCATCTGGAGGTAGTGGGAGTCTGCAAAGCAAAAATCATTGTTGGACAAAATGAAAAACAACAAATCTGCTACAAAATGATGGAATTGGCCCTCTCGCCAATCCTTCTGAATGAGGAAGGAATTGAGTATGTTATTGCCCTGTTTATGTGGGATACTACAATATAATGCCTCAACATCGATGGTGACCAAAAATGCAGAGGCAGGGACTTGCATATCATCAAGTATATGTAAAAAATGCAAAGAATCGTGTAGATAGGAGGGGATGGTCAACACAAAAGGACGTAGAAAAGAGTCAATACATCGACTTGCATTTTCAGTTATGCATCTGTTTCTGGACACAATAGGGTGACTGGGGGGTCCTTCACATTCTTATGCATCTTAGGTAGGGTATAGAAGCATGCCTCCTGTGGAAATGGTGTATGGACATACTCCAAAATCTGTTGAGAAATGATACCTTGATGATATGCAGTGTCAATTAGTTGATAAAATGATGGTTAATTTCAGGAATCCTGTCCCCACTTATGGGTTTATGCCATTTCTTATTTGACAATAATTTCATACACATGTTTTTGCATATCCATCAACTCAATGTTTCCCCCTTTATCGAAAGGTTTTATGACCAAATTGTTGTTATCAGTTAACCACTTGCCGACCGCCTAACGCACATATACTGCAGCAGAATGGCACGGCCAGGCAAAATCATGTACCTGGTACGTGATTTGCCTCCCGTGGGTGGTAGGGCAGTTAGTGGTAGGTCCCTTTAGGTCTAGGGTACCCCCCTAATAAAGTTTTAACCCCTTGATCACCCCCCATCACCAGTGTCGCTAAGCAATCGTTTTTCTGATCGCTGTATTAGTGTCACAGGTGATGCTAGTTAGGGAGGTAAGTATTTAGGTTTGCCGTAAGCGTTTTATAGCATCAGGGACACCCATATACTATCTAGTAAAGTTAGCAAGGTGGTTGCCACCGCTCTAGGTAACCGGGTTCAAGCTTGAGAGCTCCAGGTGCCGGCAATTGCTATTCAAATGGTATATGTATAATGGAAAAAATCTGGACAGTCGCACTCCGGATTGGAAAAGTGAAAAATAAAATCCTCTTTATTGAAAAAATAACATGATTTAAAATCCGTACATGGCTTTGTTGGAATGATGCAGCATAACCGCTAACGCGTTTCACGCTCCCATAGAGTGCTTACTCCTAGCTGGTTTGTACGAAGGTGATCACCACTTATATACACATCATATGTCTACCACATGACCCCATATTGATTGTCTAACTCTAAACAGCTGATCGTTGGTATGTGTGGGGTTTTTGACATTGATGTGATTGGATGTGCGTCCTATAGTGGAATCACTGTTGAAGACCTGGATGCATAAACGAAATGTATTCATATTGACAATGTCAACATATATAAACAATAAAAAGATTCTTTTGAAAGTTTTTGAAGAAAACATATTTGTTGTCTTCCAAAACCACAATAATGAGATGATTGCTGAAGTTTGACGTTCAAACGTGTAAATTATCATACGGATAGGTGCAAGTGTGTGCAGGCTATGTGAGCTGGTGGTCGCGGTATAATGTGAGTGGTATGTGAAGTGAGAATTAAGTGCATATACATGTGGTGGGAAGGTATATATCCAACACCACTGTCAGTGTCCACAGGGAAACACTGAATGTGTGTGTATACGTGCATAAATATATACAACAAATTAAGTGATGTGAAAATAAAAAAAAAAAAAAAAATTTTATGTATGTGTATATACACACATTGATTAAATTAAACACTTTCAAAAAACGTGAAGACGTGCGTGAATTAGGGGCTGAACAAAATATTGGCATTTTATCTCAAAGATGCGACCAATAGTGTCCTGACTCGTAGGGATCTGTGTGTGAATGAGTGTTCACTCTTCAATTCCTACATGTGTGCACTACACGAACAATATTGATCTTTGTAGCACATAAAAAGGGTAATGGAACATATCACACACTAATAACACCGCCGCTCCAGCTCACAAAAGCATTCATTTAAAACCATGCATCACTCCGTATGGGATGCATTCATCCCAATCAAGCAACCAGATTAACGTTGCTGAACGTCTCTCTTTGAAGCAATCACATCTCTCGATGATTCGTCTTCAAGTGTGTGAGCAGAACTATATGAGGTAGGCGAGAATGGAATAATATCTAATATGATAATAATAATATAATAATAATAATAATAATAATAATAATAATAATAATAATAATAATAATAATAATTAATATAATATCTACTTATCTATTGATATGCATACATATATTGGATAAAACCGTCATATTCTCACTGCCAACATTATACTTTGTATAGAAAAAATAGCGATACGTGCGCAAACACTAGCCGACAGCTGAACAGTCAGCTCAGAGAAGGAAGGGCTGAGCCCAGCCCTGACAATTATATAATACATTGTGTACATACAGGATCCATTATATCATACATTGTATACATACAAGATATATTATATAATACATTGTATACATACAAGATCCATTATATAATACATTGTATACATAAAGGATATATTATATAATACATTGTATACATACAGGATATATTATATAATACATTGCATACATACAGGATCCATTACATAATACATTGTATACATACAGGATATATTATATAATACATTGTATACATACAGGATATATTATATAATACATTGTATACATACAGGATACATTATATAATACATTGTATACATACAGGATATATTATATAATACATTGTATACATACAAGATATATTATATAATACATTGTATACATACAAGATCCATTATATAATACATTGTATACATAAAGGATATATTATATAATACATTGTATACATACAGGATATATTATATAATACATTGCATACATACAGGATCCATTACATAATACATTGTATACATACAGGATAGATTATATAATACATTGTATACATACAGGATATATTATATAATACATTGTATACATACAGGATACATTATATAATACATTGTATACATACAGGATACATTATATAATACATTGTATACATACAGGATCTAATATATAATACATTGTATACATACAGGATACGTTATATAATACATTGTATATATACAGGACATATTATATAATGTATTGTATAAATACAGGATCCATTATACAATACAATGTATACATACAGAATATATTATATAATACATTGTATACATACAGGATCCATTATATAATACATTGTATACATACAGGATATATTATATCATACATTGTATACATACAGGATATATTATATAATACATTATATACATACAGGATATAATATATAATACATTGTATACATACAGGATCCATTATATACTACATTGTATACATACAAGATATATTATATAATACATTATATACATACAGAATATTTATATATAATACATTGTATACATACAGGATCCATTATATAATACATTGTATACATACAGGATATATTATATAATACATTGTATATACATACAGAATACATTATATAATACATTGTATACATAAAGGATACTTTATGTAATACATTGTATACATACAGGATATATTATATAATATGTATATAATATACATACAGGATCTATTATATAATACATTGAATACATACAGGATACAATACATTGTATACCGACAGGATCCATTATATACTGCATTGTATACATACAGGATATATTATATAATACATTACATACATACAGAATATTTATATATAATACATAGTATACATACAGGATATATTATATAATACATTGTATACATACAGGATCCATTACATAATACATTGTATACATACAGGATATATTCTATCATACATTGTATACATACAGGATATATTATATAATACATTGTATACATACAGAATATATTTTATAATACATTGTATACATACACAATACATTATATAATGCATTGTACACATACAGGATATATTATATAAGACATTGTATACATACATGATATATTATATAAGACATTGTATACATACAGGATATATTATAAAATACATTGTATACATACAGGATATATTATATAATACATTGTATACATACAGAATACATTATATAACACATTGTATACATACAGGATCCATTATATAATACATTGTATACATACAGGATACATAATATAATACATTGTATATATACAGGATCCATTATATAATACATTGTATAATGTGGTGTAGTGGTTAGCACTTTCGCCGGGCAGCAAAATGGTTGCTGGTTCCTGGTTTCCTCCCACACTACAAAGACATGCTGGGAGGTTAATTGTCTCCTGTCTAAATTGGCCCCAGTATGTGTATGAATGTGAGTTTGGGACCTTAGATTGTAAGCTATTTGAGGGCAGGGCTGATGTGAATGTACAATGTATATGTAAAGTGCTGCATAAATTGATGGTGCTACATAAGTACCTGAAATAAATAACACACAAAAAAAACACCAAACTAGCCCTGTCCCCATAAGTAACACACAAAATATAACAGTCTGTATAAAAATCTGTATAAAAATCTGTATAAAAAGTTCTCTTAGTTCTAGGTGCTGCAGCTCTGTCAAGAATCCACAGGGTGGCGGACTTGTTCTGAAATGTACAAAGAGAAGAGAGTGCAAGGCTGCCCTAGTGTAATACTGTTTAATGGCAAAAATGCAGATTCAAGTTAAAAGGGTTACACTCACAAACATGGATCAGAGGGTCTCAAGTACAGCAAAGCGGATGTCTCCTCTCCTGGACTGGATGAGTGGATAGCCTCCCAAAACACGTGATATGGATGGGGGATGTGTCAGAGCGAACTCCGTATCCTCATCGTGTCATGCTGCGTTTGCTGTATAACACTCGCACGGTCCTGACATTACTCGTGGAAATGTAAGGAAGACCAAGTGAGTGAAGTAACTCCTCCCAGCTAGCAGAGCGTTTGCCACGACAACATGTTTCGGAGGCGCGGCCTCCTTCTTCAGGTCACATAAGCATGAATAAAAAAATAATATAATTGTGATAATATGCGATAATATATGATAATATGTGAAACAGTGATAAAGTGCACTAATTCAAAAAGTTAAACAGCAAAAATAGACAAATATGCATGGATGACTATCCCTAATTTCAAAAAACTAAAAATACAGTATTATGCGATAATATGCGATAATGTGTGAAACAATGATAAAGTGCTTGGATCAAAAGCAGATATTCATCTCATTTTACATAAAAATAATAATAAAATAAGTCCAAATAATAAAGTACATGTGCATCAAAAAGTGATGAGGTGTTAAGATAAAGTGCTCAAAAAGCAGTTCTTGAAAGTTGCTCCCCCATCCAGGCATCCACCCGGGGGTGTGCCCTAGCAGTTCAACTTAACTACTTCAGCCCCGGATGATTTGCCCCCTTTATGTCCAGGCCATTTTTTTAGGATACAGTGCTACGTTGCTTTAACTGACAATTGTGCGTTCATGCGATGTTTTACCCAAAAAAAATTGACATCCTTTTTTCCCACAATTAGAGCTTTCTTTTGGTTGTATTTGATCACCTCTGTGGTTTTTATAAACCAAAAAAGACCGACAATTTTGAAAAAAAAACATATTTTTTGCTATAATAAATATCCCAAAAAAAGGTTTCATCGGTTTAGGCTAATATGTATTCTTCTACAGATTATTGCTAAAAAAAAAACACTAAGCGTATATAGATTTATTTGTGTAAAAGTTATAGCGTCTACAAAATAGGGAAAAGATTTTTGGCATTTTTATTATTATTTTTTTTTTACTAGTAATGGCGGTGATCAGTGATTTTTATCGGGACTGCAGCATTGCAGCGGACAGATCAGACACTTTTGACAGTGTCCAATCACAGCCCTCATGTGATGTAAACAGAGAGCCGGTTGCTAGGTGATCGGCTCTCCCCTCCTCAAACAGAAGTTTTCGGTGAGGAGAGGAGAGCAGATCGCTGCAGCTGGCTGGTGATCAGTGAGTATGAGATTTTTTTACAGCTTTTTACACACTGATCACCAGTGTAAAACACACATGTAAAACACACATGTCCCCAAAACACATGTCCCCACATAGTAAAAGCACCTGTCCCCCACAGATTTAACAGTAAAATCACATGTCCCAATGATTATCTGCACACATATGTCTGTGATCACACAAACCAATTATTATACACTTAACGGGATTTTTTTTTTTACCAAAGACATGTAGCAGAATACATTTTGGCAATATTGTTGGATCCTTCCCTTCCTTTACCAGGAGTGCTATATAGGCCCCCAAGGCTTCTTCACGTATCTTCAAGCCCGCCCCAATGGAATTCATATATAAGTGAAAATAAGGAGTCAGGATTCCCAAAAACCTTTTAAAGCATAGGGACGTATACCCATCTGTTCCCGGGCTTTTCCCAACCTTACTATTTTTAATTGCCTGCTCTATTTCTTCCTTAGAGATATCCCTATCTAACCCACTTGAATCCTCTTCTGATATAATTCCGTCAGCAAAAGATTGAGAGCAAGCTCTCTATTTTTCCAAAGAAAAAAGTTTCAATCGAAAATTCCGAACGCCTGTAGCAATTCCGAAGCACAAAATTCCTATGCATGCTCGGAAACAATTCAACGCAAGCATTGAACTTCATTTTCTCTCTCTCCTCCCCTGACAGAATGGGGATCTGTGTGTTTACATTGACAGATACCCATTCTGATTCTTTTTCCCATGATAGCAGGTGGCCAGCGGACATCCCGGCCGCCAGCCACAAGCATCGGTTCTCCAGCCGTGTGGCTATGGCTCTTAACCACTTCCATATCACGCAAATTCCAGCACTCCTCTCCTACATGTAATTATCATCATTTTTTTAGTAGAAAATTACTCAAAACCACCAAACATTATATATATATTTTTTAGCAGACACCCTAGGGAATAAAATGGCGGTTGTTGCAACTTTTTATGTCACATAGTATTTGCGCAGTAATTTTTCAAACTCATTTTTTTTGGAAAAAAAAACATTTTCATTAATGAAACAAAACAGTAAAGTTAACTCAGTTTTTTTTATATAATGTGACAGATGATGTTATACTGAATAAATAGGTACCTCACATATCACACTTTAAAATTGCGCACATTCGTGGTACCTAAAGCGTCGCCTATGGAGATTTTAAACATTTTTTTACAGGTTACACGTTTAGAGTTACAGAGAAGGTCTTCAGCTAGAATCATTTCTCTCGCAATAATGCCCCGTACACATAATAGGATTTTCCAACAACAAATGTTCGATGGGAGCTTGTTGTTGGAAATTCTGACCCTGTGTAGGCTCCATCGGACATTTTCCGTCGGAATTTCCGACAAACAAAATTTGAGATCTGGATCTCAAATTTTCCAACAACAAAACCAGTTGTCGGAAATTCCGAGCGTGTGTATACAATTAGGACACACAAAGTGACACGCATGTTCGGAATCAAGCAGAAGAGCCGCACTGGCTATTGAACTTCACTTTTCTCGGCTCGTCATATGTGTTGTACGTCACCGCGTTCTTGATGTTCGTAATTTCTGACAAGATTTTTGTGACCGTGTGTATGCAAGAAAAGTTTGAGCCAACATCCGTCGGAAAAAAAACATGGATTTTTTTGTTGGAAAAACCCATCGTGTGTACGGGGCATAATGTTTGCGATCATACCTCACATGTGTGGTTTGAATGTCATTTACATATACATACTTGAGTATGTGTTTTCTTCTGCGTGGGAGCTCACGGGGATGGGGGAGCTTTATTTATTTATTTTATAATTGTTTATTTTATTAGCTATTTTTTTTTTTTTTTACACTTTCCCTTAAAAAAAATGTTTTGATCACTTTTATTCAAGTCCAATCTATGTGTGTGATTATATGTCAGTATTACATTGTATATCCCTGTATGTTGCGATTGTTAAGGTGCTTATCTAATAGTTTTTTTAAACTATCGATGCTCCCCGCTGAGACCACTGCCTGTGGAGGGGAAATCCACATCCTTGCGGCTCTTATGCCCCGTACACACGGTCGGACATTGATCGGACATTCCGACAACAAAATCCTAGGATTTTTTCCGACGGATGTTGGCTCAAACTTGTCTTGCATACACACATCACACAAAGTTGTCGGAAAATCCGATCATTCTGAACGCGGTGATGTAAAACACGTATGTCGGGACTATAAACGGGGCAGTAGCCAATAGCTTTCATCTCTATTTATTCTGAGCATGCGTGGCACTTTGTGCGTCGGATTTGTGTACACACGATCGGAAATTCCGACAATGGATTTTGTTGTCGGAAAATTTTATAGCCTGCTCTCAAACTTTGTGTGTCAGAAAATACGATGGAAAATGTGTGATGGAGCCCACACACGGTCGGAATTTCCGACAACAAGGTCCTATCACACATTTTCCATCGGAAAATCCGACCGTGTGTACGGGGCATAACAGTAAAGAAGCCTCTATGTAGTTTAAGGTTTTCTCCCTATTGTGAGGTCACCAGTCCGGTGTTTATACATTGAAATCATATCCCCTCTCAAGCGTCTCCTCCAGAGAGAATAAGTTCAGTGCTCACAACCTTTCCTCATAACTAAGATCCTCCAGACCCTTTATTAGCTTTGTTGCCCTTCTTTGTACTCGCTCCATTTCCAGTACATCCTTCCTGAGGACTGGTGCCCAGAACTGGACAGCATACTCCAGGTGTGGCCGGACCAGAGTCTTGTAGAGCGGGAGAATTATCGTTTTATCTCTGGAGTTGATCCCCTTTTTAATGCCAATATTCTGTTTGCCATTGCTGAGCCTATCATCTACTAGGACCTCCAGGTGGTCCTTTTCCATCCTAGATTCCCCAAGTGGTTCTCCCCCCAGTCTATAGATTGCATTCAGATTTTTGCCACCCAAATGCATTATTTTACATTTTTCTACAATAAACCTCATTTGCCATGTAGTCGCCCACCCCATTAATTTGTTCAGATCTTTTTTCAAGGTTTCCACATCCTGGGGAGAAGTTTTTGCCCTGCTTAGTATCGTCTGCAAATACAGAGATTGAACTGTTTATCCCATCCTCCAGGTCGTTTATGAACAATTTAAATAGGATTGGTCCCAGCACAGAACCCTGGGGAACCCCACTACCCACCCCTGACCATTCCGAGTACTCCCCATTTATCACCACCCTCTGAACACGCCCTTGTAACCAGTTTTCAATCCATGTACTCACCCTATGGTCCATGCCAACAGACCTTATTTTGTACAGTAAACGTTTATGGGGAACTGTGTCAAATGCTTTTGCAAAATCCAGATACACCACGTCTACGGGCCTTTCTTTATCTAGATGGCAACTCACCTCCTCATAGAAGGTTAATAGATTGGTTTGGCAAGAATGATTCTTCATGAATCCATGCTGATTACTGCTAATGATATCGTTCTCATTACTAAAATCTTGTATATAGTCCCTTATCATCCCCTCCAAGAGTTTACATACTATTGATGTTAGGCTAACTGGTCTGTAATTCCCAGGGATGTATTTTGGGCCCTTTTTAAATATTTTCTGCTACATCAGCTGGTACCATTCTAGTCAGTAGACCGTCAGTAAAAATTAAGAACAATGGTCTGGAAATTACTTGACTTAGTTCCCTAAGTACTCTCGGTTGCAAGCCATCTGGTCCCGGTGATTTATTAATGTTAAGTTTCTCAAGTCTAATTCTAATTCTGTCCTCTGTTAACCATGGAGGTGCTTCCTGTGTTGTGTCATGAAGATAAACACTGCAGTTTTGGTTACTGAAGCCCCCCAATTCGCTCGTGAAGACTGAGGAGAAGAATAAATTCAAAACCTTTGCCATCTCCCCATCCTTTGTAACCAGATGTCCTTCCTCATTCTTTATGGGGCCAATATGGTCTGTACTCCCTTTTTTACTATTTTTTATACTTAAAGCAGAGTTCCACCCAAAAGTGAAACTTCCGCTTTAAGCACTCCTCGCTCGTCCCCTTACATGCCACATTTGGGATGTAATTTTTTTGGGGGGGAGTGGGTGCCTAGTTTTAACTAAAATTAATTATTTATATATAAAGGGGAGGAATATATAATATATATATATATATATATATATATATATATATATATATATATATATATATATATATATATATATATATACAGTGGGGACGGAAAGTATTCAGACCCCTTTAAATTTTTTACTCTTTGTTATATTGCAGCCATTTGCTAAAATAATTTAAGTTCATTTTTTTCCTCATTAATGTACACACAGCACCCCATATTGTACACACAGCACCCCATATTGACAGAAAAACACAGAATTGTTGACATTTTTGCAGATTTATTAAAAAAGAAAAACTGAAATATCACATGCTCCTAAGTATTTAGACCCTTTGCTGTGACACTCATATATATAACTCAGGTGCTGTCCATTTCTTCTGATCATCCTTGAGATGGTTCTACACCTTCATTTGAGTCCAGCTGTGTTTGATTTTACTGATTGGACTTGATTAGGAAAGCCACACACCTGTCTATATAAGACCTTACAGCTCACAGTGCATGTCAGAGCAAATGAGAATCATGAGGTCAAAAGGAACTGCCTGAAGAGCTCAGAGACAGAATTGTGGCAAGGCACAGATCTGGCCAAGGTTACAAAAACATTTCTGCTGCACTTAAGGTTCCTAAGAGCACAGTGGCCTCCATAATCCTTAAATGGAAGACGTTTGGGATGACCAGAACCCTTCCTAGAGCTGGCCGTCCGGCCAAACTGAGCTATCAGAGGAGAAGAGCCTTGGTAAGAGAGGTAAAGAAGAACCCAAAGATCACTGTGGCTGATCTCCAGAGATGCAGTCGGGAGATGGGAGAAAGTTGTAGAAAGTCAACCATCACTGCAGCCCTCCACCAGTTGGGGCTTTATGGCAGAGTGGCCCGACGGAAGCCTCTCCTCAGTGCAAGACACATGAAAACCCGCATGGAGTTTGCTAAAAAAAAACACCTGAAGGACTCCAAGATGGTGAGAAATAAGATTCTCTGGTCTGATGAGACCAAGATAGAACTTTTTGGCCTTAATTCTAAGCGGTATGTGTGGAGAAAACCAGGCACTGCTCATCAACTGTCCAATACAGTCCCAACAGTGAAGCATGGTGGTGGCAGCATCATGCTGTGGGGGTGTTTTTCAGCTGCAGGGACAGGACAACTGGTTGCAATCGAGGAAAAGATGAATGTGGCCAAGTACAGGGATATCCTAGACGAAAACCTTCTCCAGAGTGCTCAGGACCTCAGACTGGGCCAAAGGTTTACCTTCCAACAAGACAATGACCCTAAGCACACAGCTAAAATAATGAAGGAGTGGCTTCACAACAACTCCATGACTGTTCTTGAATGGCCCAGCCAGAGCCCTGACTTAAACCCAATTGAGCATCTCTGGAGAGACCTAAAAATGGCCGTCCACCAACGTTTACCATCCAACCTGACAGAACTGGAGAGGATCTGCAAGGAGGAATGGCAGAGGATCCCCAAATCCAGGTGTGAAAAACTTGTTGTATCTTTCCCAAAAAGACTCATCAAAAGGGGCTTCTACTAAATACTCAGCAAAGGGTCTGAATACTTAGGACCATGTGATATTTCAGTTTTTCTTTTTTAATAAATCTGCAAAAATGTCAACAATTCTGTGTTTTTCTGTCAATATGGGCAGCTGTGTGTACAATATGGGGTGCTGTGTACAATATGGGGTGCTGTGTGTACAATATGGGGTGCTGTGTACAATATGGGGTGCCGTGTGTACAATATGGGGTGCTGTGTGTACAATATGGGGTGTTGTGTGTACATTATGGGGGGCTGTGTGTACAATATGGGGTGCTGTGTGTACAATATGGGGTGCTGTGTGTATAATATGGGGAGCTGTGTGTACAATATGGGGTGCTGTGTGTACAATATGGGGTGCTGTGTGTACAATATGGGGAGCTGTGTGCACAATATGGGGTGCTGTGTGTACATTAAGGAGGAAAAAAATTAACTTAAACGATTTTAGCAAATGGCTGCAATATAACAAAGAGTGAAAAAAATTAAGGGGGTCTGAATACTTTCTGTCCCCACTGTATTTAAAGTGTAAAGAGGTTATTCCTGCGCTATCATGTATAATAGGACGGAGCGAATGGAAAAGCTGCCTGTACCGAATAGGGTCCAACCAAACCCAAATAATCAGTGAAATGCAATGGGGAGGGGGGGGTGCTGCGCTTATCCAGCAATAAAATACATTTTGCTACAAATCGCAGTGTAAGTCAAAATAAAGCACTGAGAGTAAAATAATCCCAAAGAGATAAATCGCAACCACTAACAGTGACTATATATGGAAATAGTATGTGACAAATAATGTATAAAAAAAATACAATAATATTAAAAATACAATAATATACAAAAGTGCAGAGTGCAATAATAAATGCATAAATGACACTATCAAGTGTACTTAATAAGACATAAGCTAAAAAATATTGTGCAATGCAAAAAATGTGCAAAACTCTGCAAGGAAACAGCTTCCTGTGAAAGTGCAACCATTCAGTCTAACCACTGCGATGCTGTGCGTGACATGCACACAGCAGGTGTACGGCAATAACAAACTGCCTTGTGCAACAAAATATCCAGGTGGCTAAAAGTTCCAATCAGTCCATAGTGTACAAATGCAGTCATAAGTGAATACAAGCAGATGGAAGTATTCCATATTTCATATATTTAACTCAGGTGCTGTCCATTTCTTCTGATCATCCTTGAGATGGTTCTACACCAGTGGTTCTCAACCTTTCTAGTGCTGTGACCCCTTTATAAAATTTCCCAAGTTGTGGGGACCCCTAAAAGTAAAATTATTTTCGTAGCGTGGGTTGTCAGCACCCAAGGCAAGACAAGTAATTGTCGCCGCTAACCCAAGGACATTTAGCACTCCTTGAGTCCCTTCCACTCGTACAGTATTAAAACCCCTTATGGTACATTTTAGGATGTACCACTCTCTCTTTGTTCTCCTTTCTTTCCCTTTCATCTCTCTCTATCCTAATTTCAGGTTTTTTTTTCCCCATCCCTCTCTAGCTGTCTTCCTTGTTCTCTTATTTGTTTCTTTCCCTTTTCTTTGTTCCTCCCCCTCTTTTCCTCTCCCTTCCATGTATTCTCTATTTTTATTCCTTCCCTTACTCCTTGGTAGGGGGGGGAGTTGGGATCAGTGGCGGTGCTGGCGGGGAGTTGGGATCACTGGCAGTGCTGGCAGAGAGTTCTGATCAACCAATTTAGGTGCTCTTGATCAAGCTCATCTGCTGATCTGAGAACTGTAATGGGGACTTGTAATGGCAACTATAATCACAGGTAGTGTTACTCACTGTCTCCGGCTTCACTGTGTCTCCGACTTTGTGGTTTCTCGTAGCAGTGACAACTATGCCGAAATCAGGAGATGGGGTCTCCTCCAGCCCCTCCAACTTCACATTCCTCACCAGTCAGCTGCCCTTTAGTCTCTGCCCCCAGCCATGCCGTGAACTGAATGGGCAAGTGCGAAGAGGCTAAGTGGGCGGCTGTGGGCTCCAGGAACAGCCCTGCTGGGCGGCTGCAAAAAGATTGGGAGAGTGGTGCGGGATTCAGAAACAGCCCAGGATTCGGTGACCCCTGGCAAATCATCATTCGACCCCCAAGGGGGTCCCGACCCTCAGGTTGAGAACCACTGTTCTACACCTTCATTTGAGTCCAGCTGTGTTTGATTATACTGATTGGACTTGATTAGGAAAGCCACACGCCTGTCTATATAAAACCTTACAGCTCACAGTGCATGTCAGAGCAAATGAGAATCATGAGGTCAAAGGAACTGCCTGAAGAGCTCAGAGACAGAATTATGGCAAGGCACAGATCTGGCCAAGGTTACAAAAAAATTCTGCTGCACTTAAGGTTCCTAAGAGCACAGTGGCCTCCATAATCCTTAAATGGAAGATGTTTGGGATGACCAGAACCCTTCCTAGAGGTGGCCATCCGGCCAAACTGAGCTATCGGGGAGAAGAGCCTTGGTGAGAGAGGTAAAGAAGAACCCAAAGATCACTGTGGCTGAGCCCCAGAGATTAAAAATATATGTGAAAATTAGTATGTAAGAATGACATTATGTACAGAATTCATATATTTGTAAAAGAGACATCATAAAATGTATTTTTGTATACTGCATGACCACACATATGCAGATACGTACCAATGTATGCTTGTGAGAGATATGTATTATTGTATACTGTATGACCACACAAATGCAGATACACACCAATGTATGTATGTGTGAGATGATTTCTTACAATCCCACCACCCCCAACCACAGACTAGGGACCCAATGATATCCAAATTTGAAGATGATGACTGTAGAGTTCTACTGTAAAAAATGAAATAGTATTAAAGAAACTGGTATCTACGTACATGTATTATAACAGAGTATGTATCTCAATCTCTTCGGTAAGCCCTCCTGGTGAGAGAGTACTTAGAGTATATCCAGAAGGTCTCCTGGCACAGCCATTTAAAACGCTCCACAGCAGGAAGATCTCTGGAGATGGCCTCAATCACCCAGACTTGTAGACCCGCAATGGATTTTTTGTGGGAAGGACCATCCGTCCCTTACGCCAACGATTTGGTAAACATAGACAATTCATTGAGCAGGGATGTGACAAACATGGTGTCCCCAAACACTTTCTGAAAGATCTCAAAAAAAATCCACTGTGGGTCTACAAGTCTGGGTGATTGAGGCCATCTCCAGAGATCTTCCTGCTGCGAAGATCTGCTGTGCCAGCAGGAGACCTTCTGGATATACTCTTTAAGTACTCTCTCTTAACGAAGAGATTGAGATAAATACTCTGGTATAATACATGTACGTAGATACCAGCTTCTTTAATACTATTTCATTTTTTACAGTAGAACTGTACGGTCATCATCTTCAAATTAGGATATCGTTGGATCCCTAGTCAGTGGTTGGGGGTGGTGGGATTGTAAGTAACCAATTCACACATACATACATTGGTATGTATCTGCATTTGTGTGGTCATACAGTATACAATAATACATATCTCTCACAAACATACATTGGTACATATCTGCATATGTGTGGTCATGCAGTATACAAAATAAATTTTATGATGTCTCTTTTACATTACAAATTTTCACACATAATAAATATATATATATTACGGTATATATATATATAATTTTTTTTTAAATATATTCCTACCATTTTATATATTCTGTATATGATTATTTTTTTTAAAAGTTATTTTTTAACATTGATATTCAGATTGTGCACCCTTAGTTGGATTTTTGGCCTTTTTTAGCTCAACATGTGCTCTGTTTTGCATCAGCTGTCAACCTTTGCAAGCTCAACTATTTATAATCTACTATTTTTGCAAAATTCCTTCATCCCATTGCCTTTGGTCCGCTGACCATTTTAAGTTCTACGGCCGCGGAAGTCATGCCCAGGAGAGTGTATTTATTGATGCTCTCCTCCAGAGAACAACAGGCCAGTAGCAGGAGCTGTGAGCTCCGAGCGCGTAGCCTTTCATTCCACAGAGACAGTCCTGACCCCTTCCTCCCACCCCGTGCTGGTGATGTCATTTCCGCTTTTGGTTCAAGCTGGTCAGCATGGAGCTGACTACTTCCTGGTTTTCCTGAATTGTACAGATATTCAGCACAACATCACACCAGAACTTTTCCCAGTTACCCGGATCATGCGAGGAGCCTGTGGGACGCAGTAGAACTGCCAGGACTACATACTTTTGATGAGCATGACTCCTACTTATATCGTGTAAGTGTTTTTAATCTTGTGCAGTAAATGTTACTGTTTTAATACTACACTTAGAGAGGCGCCCCCTTGTTTCTTTTATATGTTTTGCAGAGTTGCTGGACATACTCTGAGGATGGCTGACTATTTTTTAAATCACCCTTTATCGTGATTCAACTATGTTTTTACCTACAGACTGACTAATCAAATGTACATTATTTCAAACTAAGGGCATTGCCTCCTGGAACACCAGATACCCAATTTATCTTCACCTTCCAGTAATCTGTCCTCCAGATCCGTGATGTGCCGAACCCGAGTGCTCAGTAGACAGCGTACAGTTCAGGTCTTTGTCACAGATTGCCCTCTCTGTCCTTCTAAGAATGGAGTCCCCTACCACCAAAATCTGTCTTTTCTTTCCCTTCGCCTCCCCCCACTCTCACTGGAGGAGTTCTTCCCCTGGCAGCTAGGAGAGTCCCTCAGCACCAGCAGTGCTGGTTCCTGACTGGTTTCACCAATGTCACTCAATGGAGCGTACTTATTGGGATGCTCCAGTCCTGGATCGGCCTCCCTGGCACTTCCCCCTCTACCCCTCCTGACTGTCACCCATCTACTCTTTGCTAGTGCCTGCACCTCTTTGTCTCCACCCGCCTCTGTGCTGGCCCCTGCTGGCACCTGTACGTTTCTGTCTATCCTTTAGTATGGAGGGACTTCTCAGTGCTGACAGTTGCTTCCCCAGATTCAGAACCTGGGCTTCCAGGGAAACAATGTGCTTACAGTTTACACAGCAGTATTCGCCCTCGATCAGATGATCAAGGAACGCATACATGTGGCAAGATGTACAACAAGTCACCGCTCCACACCCGCCGGGCATTGTACCTATTAAATTTAATGAGGATTGGGGATTATACCCTGTCCAAATTACCTAACAACTAGCTTCCTGACACTAATACTCAACAAGACAATACACAGGTACACAACAAGACAATACACAGGTACTCTACAAGACAATACACAGGTACTCAACAAGACAATACACAGGTACTCAACAAGACAATACACAGGTACTCAACAAGACAATACACAGGTACTCAACAAGACAATACACAGGTACTCAACAAGACAATACACAGGTACACAACAAGACAATACACAGGTACTCTACAAGACAATACACAGGTACACAACAAGACAATACACAGGTACACAACAAGACAATACACAGGTACTCTACAAGACAATACACAGGTACACAACAAGACAATACACAGGTACACAACAAGACAATACACAGGTACTCAACAAGACAATACACAGGTACTCTACAAGACAATACACAGGTACTCTACAAGACAATACACAGGTACACAACAAGACAATACACAGGTACTCAATAAGACAATACACAGGTACTCTACAAGACAATACACAGGTACACAACAAGACAATACACAGGTACTCACTGCCCACGTGCACTCGCAGTCTATGTGCACTCGCAGCCTACCTGCACTTGCAGACCACATGCACTCACAGCCTACGTGCACTCGCAGACCACGTGTAAACATCTCTTGTAATGGGAATAGTGCGCAATTGGTCCTCTTTATAGAGCCCACATCTCTCCACATCTCTCCCCCAGGCTGGAAAGCATAAGATCAAAAAAATGAACAATCTGATGCTTTTTAGCCATGATCACAGCTTTGTTTACTTTCGGTGGCCCAGACGTGACGTCATAACATTGCGCCCGGGCCTCCGAGAGTCATAAAGATTTCCAGGGGGTCATCTCTCCCTCAGTTTTCTCTATGACTTCCTTCTGGCGCCAGTGGATTCCTTCTCCGGGTCCTCGAGAGGACCCGGAGAAGGAGAGAGAGCCTGGAGAAGGAGAGAGCCTGGAGAAGCAGCGGAGGGTGGCGGGAGGGGGGCGTCCCCTCCCATTGTCGGTAAGAATGATAAAGCAGCTGAACTGCCACTATATCATTCTTATGGTATAGGAAATTGCCCGCTAAAAGAAATGATATCTGGATGATGCCTACAGTTGCACCCATCATTCAGAGATCACCACTGAAATCCCAGGACGTCATATGACATCCGGCGTTATAGCAGTGGTTAACCACTTCAGCCCCGGAAGGATTTACCCCTTCCTGACCAGAGCACTTTTTACGATTCGGCACTGCGTCCCTTTAACTGACAATTGCGCGGTCGTGCGACGTGGCTCCGAAACAAAATTGATATCCTTTTTTTCCCACAAATAGAGCTTTCTTTTGGTGATATTTGATCATCTCTGCAATTTTTATATTTTGCGTTATAAACAAAATAAGAGCGACAATTTTTAAAAAAATGCATTATTTTTTTACATTTTGCTATAATAAATATCCCCCAAAAAAATATAAAAAAAAATTTTTTCCTCAGTTTAGGCCGATATGTATTCTACATATTTTTGGTAAAAAAAAAATCGCAATAAGATTATTATTATTATTATATTATATTATATTATTATTATAAGAATTATTGATTGGTTTGCGCAAAAGTTATAGCGTTTACAAAATAGGGGATAGTTTTATGGCATTTTTATTAATAATTTTTTTTTACTAGTAATGGCGGTGATCAGTGATTTTTATCGGGACTGCGACATTATGGCGGACACATCGGACATTTTTGACACATTTTTGGGACCATTGTCATTTATACAGCAATCAGTGCTATAAAAATGCATTGATTCCTGTGTAAATGACACTGGCAGTGAAGGGGTTAACCACTAGGGGTCGGAGAGGGGTTACGTGTATCCTGGGGAGTGACTCTAATTGTAGGGGGGTTGGGCTGTGTGGGTGACGTCACTGATCTCTGCTCCCGGGACAGGGAGCAGAGATCAGTGACACTGTCACTAGGCAGAACGGGGAGATGCTGTTTACAACGACATCTCCCCATTCATCCTCTCCGTGAGGTGATCGCGGGAATCCCCGCGGTGATCGAGTCCGCGAAACCCACAACCCGACTCACGGAGATCGCGGCAGGTGCGCACACGGCGGCAAATTCAATGTAACGTACGGGTACGTTACTTTGCGCAGCCGTGCCATTCTGCCGACGTATATCTACAGGAGCCAGTCAGGAACCGGTTAAAGGAGCCGACGTACACCTATGGCGATTTGCAGAAATGAGCCGACCTGCTGCAGTATAATAATGGCGGCTGGTCATCAAGTGGTAAACAAAGACCCCAACAGGTCTAGTGGCGCTCTGGTATACAGATCCTTTATGGCGGTTCACATTCCACTCTCCTCTCCTGCTTCGAAATCCACAGCAGGTCTGACTTTATTAGGCTTTATTATATGGATCCTTTATGGAAAATCACATTCTCCTCTCCTCTCCTTATAGCATGAACCCAGGGATGTGGTATATGGCTCAGTAATCGGGGATAAATATCCGCTATGCTGTATTAGATCTGCTTCTCTCCTCCATTCACAGGCCATACAAGACAAATAAGAACTCCATAGTGTGGTCATTTCACAGAAGAAATGGATTTATTAAAACATAATACCTTATATCTAGGTTAAAAGCAAGCAATATCATTGCAATACCTACTTCCTGTCTGTCATGACCGGAAGTGATGTCACCGGCTCCTCCTACGTGTAACGTCATCGGTCACGTGACTTTTTCAAGGATAGGAGAAGGTGACAGATGTTGGACTTATAAAGCCCATAGGTTACTATGGAAACTTATAAATAGTACACTTTTGCATAGCAGTAAAAAGGTTCACTGGTTTGAATCCCAACCACGACAGCACCTGCCTGGAGTTTGCATGTTCTCCCTGCGCCTGCGTGTGTTTACTCCGGGTACTCCGGTCTCCTCCCACACTCCAAAGACATGCTGGGCGGTAATTGGATCCTGTCTAAATTGGCCCCAGTATGTGTATGTATGAAGGTGAGTTAGGGACCTTAGATTGTAAGCTCCTTGAGGGTAGGCACTGATGTAAATGTATAATATTTATGTAAAGTGCGGTGTAAATTGACAGTGCTATATAAGTACAAACCAAAAAGAAGACATAAAAGGGCCCAAATTTGTGTGTGATGACACAAAGTAATATCCTCAAAGATAGTTTACCTAGTATAGGTACCGTCACTCTAGTCAAAAAACTGAATATATATAAAAAAAGAAGGGATTTTGTCCGTACCAAGAAAGTAAGGAACCAGAGGACCAAATGAGTGACACAGCATACAATGTAGGGATACGTTGAAAAAATATAAAATGTATTGATTAATAAAAAATTCTATGAACTCCCCAATGGGAGGTAATAATTAAGACACATGAACATGACATATATCCGGAGGCCACTGCATCAAATAGTCACCGAATATGGCAATGCAAAGCACAGGACAAAAACAAAAAAACACAACAAATAAAACATATAAATGATCGTCCAGACGCCAGATATCTATGTGCTGAAGTCCATGCCACTACTATTACGTTGTTTGAAATTTTTTTATAAATAATGTAAAAAATATGGTATGAACATCTGTGCAGAGGTCCCTGGGGGGCTCGAGCCTACAAAGTATAGATGGAAAAAGAGGGGAGAGGGAGGGGATGGACTGATAAATAGTAATAAAGTGTTTACAGCTGTCCCTCGGTATGAGCGATAAACAGCACATATGTCTCCTCCAGTATTCCACACTCTTCATGCTGTGTAGCAGCTATCCAGCCTCCCTCGCTTGCTGTAGGCTTACTTCCGGGACATGATGGAGAGGAAAGGCGTCACGTGACGGTGATGACGTCAACGCGTTTCACAAAGTGAATCACGTAGCTTCGTCTGGACCCCATATAAGTACCTGAAATAATAATAATAATAATAATAATAATAACTAGAAAAGGTACAATTTCTGGGGAAATTGTGAAAGTGTTCTTGCCTCTACAACTGGAGTGGGCGGAGTAACTGGGTGGGGTGGAGTGGCTTGAGTAACTGTGAAAAGTGTTAAAAAGCTTAATATTTTAAAAAGTATAAATAGTAGTAAAAAAGTTGAAGTCTCATTAGCTGAAAGAGCTAAACATTTTTTTCAAAAATTATGATTTTTTTTTTTTTCAAAAATGATTTTTTTTTTTCAAAAATATTTTTTTTTTTTCAAAAATAATTTTTTTTTCAAAAATATTTTTTTCAAAAATGATTTTATTTTAATTTTTTTCAAAAATTATTATTTTTTTTTTCAAAAATATTTTTTTTTTACATGGGACGGTCATAATGTTTTGGCTGATCATGGGGTGGTCATAATGTTTTGGCTGATCATGGGGTTGTCAGCTTTTGTCACCTCCCACTCTAGTATTGAACATTTCGCCATTCATTCCTATGGGACCAATTTCGCCGCAAAAACGACATTTCGTGGACCATTCGGCGAAACGTTCCACAAAGTAATAGCACACCAATCGGGAACAATCCGCTCATTTCGGTATATTATTTGTCTCTGTAGTGTAAAAACTGTGGGAGGAGTCTACAAGCATTATCAAGTCTAGCAGATGAAGTCACATGCATTTGGGGTGTCTCAGCATCTTGTGTTTACAACCACTGTTTCCTAGCAACGCTCATGCCCTGTTTATGCTTCCCAAATACTACTTCATCAAAACTGCCCCATCAGAATTACCCCATCAAAACTGCCCCATCATATTCCTCTATTATAAATCAGTGCATGGTGTGTCTGTCCCCTCCCCCGGGCTCTGTAATCAGCTGAGATGCTCCAGCCACCTCCCCCCCTGTGTATAACAGAAGCTTTGGTAACCATGGCAACAAAACAAAACACTAACAGTACACTCTGATTAATGGCTAAAATTTCCTGAAATGACCTCTAAACAAATGGCCGTATTTTAAAAACTATACATCCTACAGCAAAGATCTTTATATTGTGAGAATCACAAGACCCAGACCTAGATTTTGATGTATAGTATGTCTCTGAAATATTAAAAATGAAGGCACAGTCGCAGTTTAGAAATTGCCCTTCAAATTTGGAGGGGGCTAGAGTGTAGTTTCAATGAATGTCAATGGACGGCGTGAGTTGCAAACAAATGGTCATATTGTGAAAACTATCAGGACTATAGCTTAGCCGTGGACATGTTTAGTGGCAGCAGGGATAGCTGAACGTTTTGATATAAGATTTGTGTAGGTGGGCTTGAAAATGATGGAGTGGCGGCAGTTTAGAAATCATGTTCTGATTTTCCAGCTTTTGTCATCTCCCACTCTAGCTTCCCCATTCATTCCTATGGGACCATTTTCGCCGCAAAAACGACGATATTTCGTGAACCATTCGGCGAAACGTTCCACAAAGTAATAGCACACCATTCGGGAACAATCCGCACGTTTCGGTATATTACTTGTCTATGTAGTGTAAAAACTGTGGGAGGAGTTAGGGTGGTAAATTTGGCTATAATAATAAGAATAATATATATGTGAGATAACAGTAAGTGGTCTTGCTATGCAAGAACACTTAATAACTAGAAAAGGTACAATTTCTGGGGAAATTGTGAAAGTGTTCTTGCCTCTACAACTGGAGTGGGCGGAGTAACTGGGTGGGGTGGAGTGGCTTGAGTAACTGTGAAAAGTGTTAAAAAGCTTAATATTTTAAAAAGTATAAATAGTAGTAAAAAAGTTCCATCATTCGCTGAAAGAGCTGAACATTTTTTTCAAAAGTAATTTTTTTTTTCAAAAAATGAATTTTTTTTAATCAAAAATGATTTTTTTTTCTTCAAAAATGATTTTTTTTTTTCAAAAGTAATTTTTTTTTTCAAAGGTAATTTTTTTTTTCAAAAATGAATTTTTTTATTTCAAAAATAATTTTTTTTTCGAAATTATTATTTTTTTTAAAGTAATTTTTTTTTCAAAAATAATTTTTTTTTTCAAAAATATTTTTTTTTTCAAATATATTTTTTTTTCAAAAATAATTTTTTTTTAAAAAAAAAATTTTTTTTCAAAAATATTTTTTTTTTTCAAAAATAATTTTTTTTTTTCAAAAATATTTTTTTTTTCAAAAATGATTTTTTTTTTCAAAAATTATTTTTTTACTTTTTAAAAAATTTTTTTTTTTTTTTCAAGAATATTTTTTTTTTAACTTGGGGCGGTCATAATGTTTTGGCTGATCATGGGGTGGTCATAATGTTTTGGCTGATCATGGGGTTGTCAGCTTTTGTCACTTCCCACTCTAGTTTTGAACATTTCGCCATTCATTCCTATGGGACCAATTTCGCCGTAAAAACGTCATTTCGTGGACCATTCGGCAAAACATTCCACAAGGTAATAACACACCAATCGGGAACAATCCGCTCGTTTCGGTATATTATTTGTCTCTGTAGTGTGAAAACTGTGGGAGGAGTCTACAAGCATTATCAAGTCTAGCAGATGAAGTCACATGCATTTGGAGTGTCTCAGCATCTTGTGTTTACAACCACTGTTTCCTAGCAACGCTCATGCCCTGTTTATGCTTCCCAAATACTGCTTCATCAAAACTGCCCCATCAGAATTACCCCATCAAAACTGCCCCATCATATTCCTCTATTATAAATCAGTACATGGTGTGTCTGTCCCCTCCCCCGGGCTCTGTAATCAGCTGAGATGCTCCAGCCACCTCCCCCCTGTGTATAACAGAAGCTTTGGTAACCATGGCAACAAAACAAACACTAACAGTGCACTCTGATTAATGGCTAAAATTTCCTGAAATGACCTCTAAACAAATGGCCGTATTTTAAAAACTATACATCCTACAGCGAAGATCTTTATATTGTGAGAATCACAAGACCCAGACCTAGATTTTGATGTATAGTATGTCTCTGAAATATTAAAAATGAAGGCACAGTCGCAGTTTAGAAATTGCCCTTCAAATTTGGAGGGGGCTAGAGTGTAGTTTCAATGAATGTCAATGGACGGCGTGAGTTGCAAACAAATGGTCATATTGTGAAAACTATCAGGACTATGGCTTAGCCGTGGACATGTTTAGTGGCAGCAGGGATAGCTGAACGTTTTGATATAAGATTTGTGTAGGTGGGCTTGAAAATGAGGGAGTGGCGGCAGTTTAGAAATCATGTTCGGATTTTCCAGCTTTTGTCATCTCCCACTCTAGTTTCCCCATTCATTCCTATGGGACCAATTTCGCCGCAAAAATGACGATATTTCGTGAACCATTCGGCGAAATGTTCCACAAAATAATAGCACACCATTCGGGAAAAATCCGCACGTTTCGGTATATTACTTGTCTATGTAGTGTAAAAACTGTGGGAGGAGTTAGGGTGGTAAATTTGGCTATAATAAGAATAAGAATAACTAGAAAAGGTACAATTTCTGGGGAAATTGTGAAAGTGTTCTTGCCTCTACAACTGGAGTGGGCGGAGTAACTGGGTGGGGTGGAGTGGCTTGAGTAACTGTGAAAAGTGTTAAAAAGCTTAATATTTTAAAAAGTATAAATAGTAGTAAAAAAGTTCCATCATTAGCTGAGAGAGCTGAACATTTTTTTCAAAAGTAATTTTTTTTTTCAAAAAATGAATTTTTTTTAATCAAAAATGATTTTTTTTTCTTCAAAAATGATTTTTTTTTTCAAAAGTAATTTTTTTTTTCAAAGGTAATTTTTTTTTTCAAAAATGAATTTTTTTTTCGAAATTATTATTTTTTTTAAAGTAATTTTTTTTTCAAAAATAATTTTTTTTTTTCAAAAATATTTTTTTTTTCAAATATATTTTTTTTTCAAAAATAATTTTTTTTTAAAAAAATTTTTTTTTCAAAAATATTTTTTTTTTTCAAAAATAATTTTTTTTTTTTCAAAAATATTTTTTTTTTCAAAAATGATTTTTTTTTTCAAAAATTATTTTTTTACTTTTTAAAAATTTTTTTTTTTTTTTTCAAAAATATTTTTTTTTTTACTTGGGGCGGTCATAATGTTTTGGCTGATCATGGGGTGGTCATAATGTTTTGGCTGATCATGGGTTTGTCAGCTTTTGTCACTTCCCACTCTAGTTTTGAACATTTCGCCATTCATTCCTATGGGACCAATTTCGCCGTGAAAACGTCATTTCGTGGACCATTCGGCAAAACATTCCACAAGGTAATAACACACCAATCGGGAACAATCCGCTCGTTTCGGTATATTATTTGTCTCTGTAGTGTGAAAACTGTGGGAGGAGTCTACAAGCATTATCAAGTCTAGCAGATGAAGTCACATGCATTTGGAGTGTCTCAGCATCTTGTGTTTACAACCACTGTTTCCTAGCAACGCTCATGCCCTGTTTATGCTTCCCAAATACTACTTCATCAAAACTGCCCCATCAGAATTACCCCATCAAAACTGCCCCATCATATTCCTCTATTATAAATCAGTACATGGTGTGTCTGTCCCCTCCCCCGGGCTCTGTAATCAGCTGAGATGCTCCAGCCACCTTCCCCCCTGTGTATAACAGAAGCTTTGGTAACCATGGCAACAAAACAAACACTAACAGTGCACTCTGATTAATGGCTAAAATTTCCTGAAATGACCTCTAAACAAATGGCCGTATTTTAAAAACTATACATCCTACAGCGAAGATCTTTATATTGTGAGAATCACAAGACCCAGACCTAGATTTTGATGTATAGTATGTCTCTGAAATATTAAAAATGAAGGCACAGTCGCAGTTTAGAAATTGCCCTTCAAATTTGGAGGGGGCTAGAGTGTAGTTTCAATGAATGTCAATGGACGGCGTGAGTTGCAAACAAATGGTCATATTGTGAAAACTATCAGGACTATGACTTAGCCGTGGACATGTTTAGTGGCAGCAGGGATAGCTGAACGTTTTGATATAAGATTTGTGTAGGTGGGCTTGAAAATGAGGGAGTGGCGGCAGTTTAGAAATCATGTTCTGATTTTCCAGCTTTTGTCATCTCCCACTCTAGTTTCCCCATTCATTCCTATGGGACCAATTTCGCCGCAAAAATGACGATATTTCGTGAACCATTCGGCAAAATGTTCCACAAAATAATAGCACACCATTCGGGAAAAATCCGCACGTTTCGGTATATTACATGTCTATGTAGTGTAAAAACTGTGGGAGGAGTTAGGGTGGTAAATTTGGCTATAATAATAAGAATAAGAATAATAATAATATATATGTGAGATAACAGTAAGTGGTCTTGCTATGCAAGAACACTTAATAATATATATGTGAGATAACAGTAAGTGGTCTTGCTATGCAAGAACACTTAATAATAATAAATAGTATCCCAGGATTCACGCGTCCTCACAGCCACTGGTGGAATTACAAAAAACAGCCCCCAGTGTTCAAAGACGAACATTACATCTCACAGATTAGTTTAAAAAATGGTGCAAAATATTAGGGTGATCCGTAATTCATTATAAGACATTTATAATCACAAAATGTCACTAAAATAAAAAGCCAAAAAAAGGAAACACGTCTATAAAAAAATAAACAATGCAATGAAATTAAAAACAGAAAACATATAAATAAATGTTGTTGTGTAAAAGCTAATGAAATCTAGTGGGGAAATTGTCTCACTACACCCAATTTAGCCTAACCATTGATAGAGGTAAAAACAGCACCATCTAGCATTAAAAATACCTGAATTTTATATAAAATGCCAGAAAAAAACTGTGTAGGGACTAATGACATCTAGTGGGGAAATTAAATATCAACACCAAATTTAACCATTAATAGAGGTAAAAAACAGTGCCATCCAGCTTTAAAAATACCTGAAGTAAATATTAAATAAAAAATCAATAATTGGAAAGTAAACAATTGAGGTCAAAGTCGATATTCATTCCTTGGGGATGGAATAAATTTAACTCATAGATCCATTTAGACTCACTTTTACTGAATTGGATGACCCTATTGCTCCCTCTCCAATTGGGCTTACATTTTTCAATAGCCCAAAATGTTAATACTGTAGAGTCTTTCGAATGATATTGTGCAAAATTGTGGGGACACTGTGGGGCTGATTTACTAAGAAGAAGGCACTGCGCCAGTTCATACATTAATTGGCGCGCATTGAAGCGCAAATAACGATAATAAATACCCGCGTATGTAAACTGCAACTGTCGCTAGGGTAACTGCGGTTTTCTCATTGATAATGGTGCACGCCCAATACAATTGGTTAATTTCATGACATTGGATGTGTCTTGTTAGGAAATCAGTAGGTGTTCTCAGTTAATTAACCCTTTTGACGCTAAGATCATTCCTATTCTTTCTAATATATCTTTGAAATGTGTTTTTTTCTTTTTTTTACCCAAATCTTTCAAAACAAAGAACAGAGAAGAGTTTCTAAACCCAATAAATTAATATTTTCAGATCTTGATCTTTAAAGGTGACCATACACTGCAATCAGTTAGATCTTAAATAAATTAGATTTAGTGCAAGAGCCTGATTGATTTTCTATATTTTGAATTAATTCAAGTGCGTCTTCCTATTACCTATTTTGCCAAAATATCGAGTTGTACAGAGATTGGCCAATCAGATTGCATAGTGCATGACCATCTTAAGTGCCAAATTTGGAATGGAGATGTGCCATGACCCACTTGTATTTTCTAACGATATTTCTTGGGCATTATAGAAGGAACATGAAAAACCACCTTTTTTCAAAAAATGCCAGAGTGATCAGGAATCTTCAAACTACGGCTCTCCAGCTGTTGTGGAACAACACATCCCATGAGGCATTGTAACACTCTGACATTCACAGACATGACTAGGCATGATGGGAATTGTAGTTTATGAACAACTGGAGGGCCGTATTTGAAGACCCCTGTGCTAGACCATTATTATGCCTCCAGAATTGGGAGTGTGGCATCTACCCAACTTCTCTCTGCTGGTGGACACAAGAACCTACATCTATAGATATATCTATATATACACACACACTGAAGCAGGAAGCAATATACATTGGCCCGGAAGTGAATCTGTACAGAGGAAGTAGGTGTGTGTTTTGAGGACAAATCATTTAGACATACACACATGACCCACACAAACACCACCCCATGCAAAAATAAAGAAGAAATGATCTTAATTTGCAAATAAGGATCATCTATTCCTCAGAGAACAGTGAGCCGGCATGGTGGGGGGGAAGAAATTAGCAGCAGTACAAGCAAATTCCTGTAGGGGCATGATGTCATTCCTGTGTGCTGGCCACCGCTTGTTTGCCGGTGTAATGCCAAAAAAGTTCCGCTCGGCGGATAAGTTCCCCCCTCTACTGCGCAGGCGCTGCGCCTGTGCAGTAGGATCCGGCGGAAATTGCCAAAGATGAATAGGGGAAAATCAGCTGTACACGGCGCCTGTAAGAGGGCCCCTCGCTTTGGGCACGGCCTCGCTTCGCTCGGCTCTTTTAGATTCCCCCTCTAGGTCCACTTGGATGGTAGGGAAGGAACCTGGACCCAGAGCGCAGGCGCCGTGTACAGCTGATTGAAGAGTAGTTGGTACTGCGCAGGCGCTGTGCCTGCGCAGTACAGGGGGGAACTTATCCGCCGAGGGAACTTTCTCGGCAAGACACCGGCTTTCCTTCATCTTGCACAGGTGCTTTAAATCAGAGTCAATGGCTTGGTATTTTGGACAGCTATTTTGGATAAGATAAATTCCCAAAACATGTCCTGTTGGGGGTACTTGAGGACTGAGGCTGAGAACCACTACGCTAAAATGGAGAATTGAATACTTACCTCTCTGTCATTTTCCTTTCCTGGTGCCTATCTATGGCAGCATACGTACAATTTGTGCATATGCTACCATGAAGGCACCAGGAAAGAAGCTTTCAGACAAATCACACCCTTTTTTTCTTTGCCATGCCAATCAGCCTAGTTAAGCTGCAGCTGGGAAATCTGTTGCATGAAAATTGTTTAGGGGGTGAAGAGTGTAAAATGCATTACTTGGATTGAGCATGCATCTGCAAACAAATTATTAACAAAACACATAAAACATAAAAATTTGCTACAAATTTTATTGGTCAACAAAACAGGACTTGAAAAAAGAGCAAGGAAAGCAAAAAACACATGTATGTTAATTTGAGACACTAACAGAATATGGTTTTCAGGTCGGGTCATTTTGCAGAGGAAATTAACAGGAGTTAAAAGGAGTGCACCCACAAACGGACATTCTCTTATGGATTTAAACATGTATTAGTCACAACAGCTTAAGGAAGATTTTGAAAAATAATGTAGCACAGACAATTAAATCAAAGTGAAACTAACAACCTACAAATTTTGACAACATCAGAAATATTTCAGTCAAAAATATCCCCCCCAAAAACAAAACAAAAGGCAAAAACATTTCACACACCAATAGCCACAGGAAAAAACAAAGTCCCTGAGCATGCCCAGAACAACCCAAATGCAGCTAGCACTAAATAAGCCACCCCCTTTCCAAAATGAAGCACGTCATCCAGCATGCTACAAAATTACAGATGGGACAAACACCCTCCAGTCGAGGGGGGCAAACAAAGAGCCTAACATGGGCAAAAGTTATACAACAAATACCATGGAAGTCTATGGGAACTGACTTGTTAATTTTGCTAGTCCCCACTTGGCTGGCTTATATTCTAGTTATTGGCCTTAAAATGGGCATGGGGGCCCAGGGCCCACCCTAAGGGACATATATCAATGTCACCAATTGAACAACCCGAAAAATGAAACAAGGAGAAGTGCCTTTAAAAGTGCAAAATTGCTGAAAAGCTAGTAACTTGGGGGGGGGGTTACTCTGCCTGTAAAGTGGTGCATCTGTAGCATGTATCCAAAATGTTGCTTCAAAGATGTACGGCTTTAGAGAAAACTTACAAATCTATATTGCTATATTGCAGCTGCAAGATTTTAACCCAAAACAAAAAATAGCCTGCCCCCCAATTCATACAAGGTCATTTGGGTATGTTAAGGCTTAAAATGAGAACCCCCACATGAAAAATCCCACCCCAAACTAAAAAAATATTGTGCCTCTCCCACACACTAACAAACCCCTAGCCAAACACACAGCAATCCAGCCCATGAAAGGGGGGTGGATGCTTGGGGGCAGGAGGGGCTCAGGCAGCCCAAAAGTCGACCACCTTGTTCCCATATTCAGGGGGACAAGGGCCTCTTCTACACAACCCTAGGCTGGGGTTTTGGGGCGCTGCAGACAGGTGGCTTTACCGAATGTGGAAAGCCCCTTTAAACTAGTGGATACAAGGTGCTTTGTGGTTGATATTGGGCTGAGCCCAACATGCCCCAAAGGCAGCCAGCTATTTTGGGTGCATGTGGCCTTGTATGGTTCAGGAGAGGGTTGGGCTATCACTCTTCTTACTTCTTTCCTAGCTGGCCCTGTTGTATGCTCTGAAAAAGGATGTGGTTTGGATTCGTGAAGGCAGCTCACAGCCTTTGGAGGATCGAGTGGAGTGTGGAGTTCCCCTTTAAAAGTAAAAGCTAGCCCATGGAAATGCAAGGGGTTAGTGAGGGGAGACAAGAGCATTGGAGAATGGAGTGTGGCGTTCCCCTTTAAAAGCAAAAGCTAGCCCAAGGATATAATTTGCATTAGAGGGGGAAGGTTAAATGCCCTTTTAGGAGGAGCTAGAGGAGCGAGAGTCTTTTTACATAATTTTAACAAGGTGCATGTCTCATGTTGGCAACATAACACGCTAACATGACCTGTGTGCAAATCTCCTAAAAAAATACATAAAGGTTTAACCAGCATTAAAAAAAAAATGTGTCAAGTTTAGAGGTGCGCCCGTTCAACCCACACAATTGCATTCACGTTGCTTGACATTTACTAAGATTTTGGCCACACGGTGAACAAACGCATTTGAACGAGCGCAAGAGCTGATTGCGCATGCTCAGTGCTTACATCGATCTCACGCAGTTCTAAGCGTACTTGCAAGCACAGCAGGCTTGCTCTGAAAAAGTTACTTACTTGCCATGTCCATAGTGGTATACAGATTGCATTCTCCCGTACACCGAGATCGCTATAGTAAATGGGGGATTTGCGCTCTGTTCCCGGTGCACCGTTTTGTAAATATGAAAATGTGCGTTGCGCCTCTACTGATGGCACACGGCTTTTGTAAATCAGCCCCTATGTTTGCTGAAGCCTTTATGAATATTCTGAATGTACTCACGTATTCTCTTCCACATGGGACGTTTGGTTCTCCCTACATACTGCATCGATCAAGGGCACCTAAGGACATAAACCACACCCTACAGCCTACATGAATTGAAGTCTTTAATGGTATATTTTTTTCTGGTAACACTAGAACTACATTTTTCACCTTTTTGACCGTTATAGTTGATGTTCCTACAGGCATAACACTTTTTACATAAAAAAACCTTTTCCTTTAACCAGTTCAAATCCACGCTATAGCCGAATGATGGCTACAGCGCGGACCTGCTTTGCCGGGACTACGTCTATTGCAGTGGTGGCTGGTGATCAATTTTTTGGGGGGGTGCCAAGCCCTAACCAACCTCAGTCACACCGCCCCCCCGCCGGTCACTCGCCCCCAATAGATAGATAAATAGGCAGATAAATGGACACATAGATAGACACTGGGTGGGATGGATGGATAGATAGACACTGGGTGGGTGGGAGAGAGAGATATACACTGGGTGGGAGAGAGAGAGATATATACTGGGTGGGTGGGAGAGAGAGATATACACTGGGTGGGTGGGAGAGAGAGATATACACTGGGTGGGTGGGAGAGCGAGATATACACTGGGTGGGTGGGAGAGGGAGATATACACTGGGGGTGGGAGAGAGAGATATAAACTGGGGGGTGGGAAAGAAAGATATACACTGGGGGTGGGAGAGAGAGATATACACTGGGGGGTGGGAGAGAGAGATATACACTGGGGGTGGGAGAGAGAGATATACACTGGGGGTGGGAGAGAGAGATATAAACTGGGGGGTGGGAGAGAGAGATATACACTGGGGGTGGGAGAGAGAGATATACACTGGGGGTGGGAGAGAGAGATATACACTGGGGGGTGGGAGAAAGAGATATACACTGGGGGTGGGAGAGAGAGATATACACTGGGGGTGGGAGAGAGAGATATACACTTGGGGGTGGGAGAGAGAGATATACACTGGGGGTGGGAGAGAGAGATATACACTGGGGGGTGGGAGAGAGAGATATACACTGGGGGGTGGGATGGACACACACACATAAATCAGTGATGAGGACTTACATATTAATGAGGCTCTGTCTTGCAGGCTGCAGTCCATGGCTAGTGACACTGTCCTGACACCTCCTCTGCCTCCTTCCTTCCATATGCTGGCTGGGAAGGATTTCTTATCTCGTTCTTATTTCCATGCATATTCAGTCACACAAGGCTGGTCTCCTAATTTCTACAAGATGGATGGATGGGGATGATTCACAACATGGGCTGTGTGTTTAACAAGAGCCTCCACTGACACTGCCAAACCGAGACACAGCAACACCAGTGGAGATAATAGAAGCACTGACGATCGGCACTTGTAAAACGCACAGCCCATGTGAAGGCTCCCCATCCATCCATCCTGTAGAAATAAGGAGACCAGCCTTGTGTCATCGTCAGTGCTTCTATTATCTCCACTGGTGTTGCTGTGTCTCGGTTTAGCAGTGGAAACATTCAGCTTTGCCTCTTTGAAATTGAAGGCAGTGGAGGAGTCCGCTCCTCCGCTCGGGCGCACTGGTCTGACACAGGGAAAACCGGAAGTGACAGACTACTAACTAGTCTGTCACTCAAAGCACACGGCCATAGTAATACACTATGGGCGCTGGGCGGATGCCGATCGGCGTTTTGCTTTGTGCCACAAGGCGGATTAAAACCCCGCAAATGAAGCGCCTCGTCTGCAATCTTGTGATTGCATAGACGTGGCACTTTCCATAGTGCACTGTGCCCGGCGCCCGAACACAGTGCACTTAAGGACTTTTTTCAATTTTTTTTTAAAGGGCCACTTAAAAATTTTTTTTTTTCAATTTTTTTTTTTTCAAATTTTTTTTAATTATTTTATTTTTTATTTTTTTTTGACTGCCTGGAGGAGGGGAGCGGCGCCCAGGCGCCCCCTATGGACGGGCCGCCACTGGTCTATTGATGTAGGCTCGTGCCCGAGCGGGCTGTGCACCCCCTGCAGGGTGCGCACAGTGCGCTCTGAGATCAATGAGTCTACGAGACTCGCAGGATCACAGATCAGAGTAAGGGGTCGATCCTGACCCCTTACCATGTGATCAGCTGTCAGCCAATGACAGCTGATCATGTGATGTCAACAGAGCCTGTAATCAGCTATTTTTTCTCCTCGCGCTGTGTTGTGGAAAATTTTAGATAATGTATTGTCATAAGAGTCTCCCAGTGTCTGTCCTCTTGCAGCCCGCTCTAAAGAGCTGACTGGGGCAAACTGACACTGGTTGAGATCCGTTTGGTAGTGAAAAGCTCTTTGGGGATATAGAGAAATGTTTGTGGAGTGGGGACATGTCCGCCAGCTAAGGGCCCCTGTGCGATGCACAGAACGATCGTCTGGTGGGGGTGTGTCCGCTCTGCAAAGACATTATCGGTTTAATGAGTGTGCTCTCATGTTGCCCCTGTGTGCCTGATCAACACATTTGTGGCCCAATGAGTGTACGCCTGCCGATAATCTCTCGTCCACAAAGACAGTAGAATAATCCAGGTATACATTGTTCTCTGGAACAATGTATAATAGGGATTTCTATCAACGGAAATACGGGAGTCTTTTGGGTTGTTCTGGTTGGAGACAGAGTTAATGTTTGAAAGCCATGTGGCTTCTAAAAACATACATGCACCCTGTCTCTTCTCAGACACACCCATAAGACTCCTGTAGTCATTGTTCATTGGTTGTTGCATTTTCCTGTGTTGTTAAATCCTTATATGGTCAATGATATCCTGTGAGGTCACAAGCTTTGTAAGAGGTGTGTTTGGCTGTTGGAGGCCATACCCTAAAGTTTTTGGGACTTCCTGTTATGCTAATAAAGAGTGAGCACACGGCTGAGCAGGCAGTGTGATCTTGGAACTGGAACTGTGAGGATGTGTTGTGTCTATTTGTGATCATGAGGCACACACACCAGAGGAGGGGCTACATCAGAAGGAGAGACATACGATCAAAAGGTGAGATGCATTTATATCATTAGACGAAATTGTTATTATGATTAGAAACAGGAGATTTGGCTGTGTGCTCTGCGTACAACCAAATTTCCATAACACACTGACAGTGTGAGGAGAAAAAAAAAAGCCGATCACACCGGCAGCTGTGAGAGGGACATCAGTCCGGACATCACGGCAAGCTGCCGCCAGATCATCAGTGCCCATCTGTGCCCCCTGCCAGTGCCACCTAGCAATAGGCAACAGTGCTGCCTACCAGTGCCCACCAGTGCCACCCATCAGTGCCCACAGTGCCACCTAGCAATAGGCAACAATCAGTGCCTCAACAACAGTGCTGCACATCAGTGCCACCTATAAGTGCCCATCAGTGTCACCTACCAGTGCCCATCAGTGCCACCTATCAGTGCCCATCAGTGCCATCTATTAGTGGTACCTATCAGTGCCCATCTGTGCCACCCATCTGTGCCACCAATCAGTGCCGCCCATCAGTGCCATCCTCCCCCCCCCCCAATTTTTTTTTTTTAATGATAAAATCAAATAAAGTAACATGTTACATTTCACATTGTACAGGTTGCCTCAACATAAATGGCATATTAACATTGGCTGAAAGCATTAAAAAAAGGACCATCATTATCCAATGCAAGGAACCCAGCATTAGCTTTAATGTATCGAGATAGGTCTCTCATTTTATAGTGGAGTGTGCATTATGTGGGATTTTAGGTAATATGTAGATTATAGAGTCTTTATTTCGTAGGATGCGACAAAGCATAAGAGCTCAGGGAGAGTAATTGGGTGCTAGTACTCAGCTAGGAGTACTTGTGTGTAAGTGTTCCGAATTGTTTGGTGCCTCTCTCGGCAGGATAGGAGTTTGTAACCTTTTGGGGATCTAAGTGATGCATCGTGAGAGGTTTCTATGTGGGGCATGCGAGGCGTGTTCGTCATCATTTATTTGATGATATCAAGAATGTCAATCCAGGGAAAATAACTGGGGGGGGGGGTTCGGGCAGAGGGATATGCCATGTATGTGGTGAGGGGGAGGGGACCATAGGAGAGAGTGAGTGATATGGTGGACAGGGATCCTGCCCCTGGGAGTAAGGTTGACCGTCTCTTGCTTCCCTCCTTGTGGGGTTATCCACCTGATAGCCGTATATTTCTATGGAGTGGTGAGGAGAGGAAGGTGATAGTAATTCCTAGAAATCCAGATTTCTAAGTTCAGTATATTTTAGATTAATTTCTGGTTGGTTGGGGAGTATAAGAGGGAGTATTCTGGTGTGGTTTGGAAATGTTTCCAGCATGCCCATTTTATGCCAAATTTGCTGGGGGAGTCTTTTACTATGTGAATTAGTACTTCCAATTCTGCAATTCTTTTGATTCTACAGAACCATTCCTTCAGTGATGAAACGGTTTGGGACTTCCAATGTATCGGTATGCACTGTTTTGCTGCGTTTACCATGTGTTTTGCCAGGGATTTGTGATAGGTACGATGAGATAGATTGGGGTGGTGTAGGAGAAATTGAGCCGGTGACCATTCCAAGTCATATGTAGTGACAAGTGAGATTATGAGATGTACTTCTTTCAAAAATGGTTGGATCTGTGGGCATTTCCACCAGATGTGTAGTAAGGTGCCCGGTTGTGTGTTGCATCTCCAGCAGAGATCTGGGATTTGATTTTGTATCCATTTTCCTGAGTGGAAACATTAATGGATCCTTTGTGAATGTTGAGGTAGATGTTACCCCAATCTACTTGTGTTAGAGGAAGTGATAGTTCTTTTTCCCAAACGTTGCATATAGCTGGGCTGTTGGGATGACAGTCCAAGAATAGAAGGGAATGTGTGGCAGAAATCAAGTGTGTTTGTGGGGACGACAGGGAACAGAGGTGTTCAAAAGACAAATTGTCTAGAGCATGAGGATTTCTTGTCTGGTGTTCCCAGGTACTGTGCAATTAGAAGGTATGTCCATGGTGGGATCAGGGGTCTGTCAAGTCATGTAGAGAGGAGAGGTGCTGTATAGAGTTTACCTTGGTCAAAGAAATGATGAGCGAGGACCTTTGAAGACCTTTGCTTCTGACCAATGTTGTGCTAAAAAGTCCGCAGACATGCCTGGGGGGAAGTCAGGGTTCAATCCTATTGGAGACAATGGACCTGGTATCATTGATTAGGAGGATTGTTTGCAAATTTTGCTGAAGCATTGTAAGGTTGGTGTGATGAGAGGGTGAAATTTGAGCTCCAGGTGTATATGGAGAACGAGTATCCAAGGAACTGATGCCAGGTGTAATTTGGAAAATTAATCTTCCAGACCCACCCAGTCTTTTGAAGATGTGTGTAGGTTCCAGTCCAGTATTCTGGTCAGATGGACTGCTTTATAATAGTTCTGGAGGTCCGGGAGACCAATGCCTACTAGATGTTTGGGCAAGGTTAAGTGTGTGTATTTTATTCTGGGCTTATGACCTCCCCATATGAAGTTGGAGCTAAGGCTTCTGTAGGATTTAAAGAAGGCCTGCGGTATGTATATTGGTACTGTTTGTAGGATGTATAACATTCTTGGGAGCGCATTCATTTTCAATATTGCTGCCCTCCTGAACCATAAGAACACTGGTCTATTTCCAGTTTTTTAGATCAGTGGTCAGTTTGGTCAGTATTGATAGGTAGTTCTTCGCATATAAGTCTGTCAATTGGGTGGGTAGTTGTATTCCAAGAAAGGTAATTGCATCTGTCTGCCATTGGAAGGGGAAAGTCTCTTTGCATTGCAGGACGATGGATTGTGGTAGGGATATGCTGAGGGCATAAGACTTAGAGAAGTTTATCTTAAGGTTAGAAATTAGGTTAAAGCATCTGAATTCGTCTAGCAATACGGGTAACGTGGTGTGAGGGTTTGTGAGAAACAATAATATATTGTTTGCGTAAGAAGCCAATTTGTGTTCTCTGGTTTGTTCTGATCCATTGGATGTTGAGGTTCTGCCTGATGGAGCAGAGTAAAGGCTCTAGGGTAAGGACAAAGAGGATAGGGGACAAGGGACATCCCTGCCTTGTTCCATTGTGGATGCGGAAGGCACTAGACAGGGTGATGTTTACTCTAATCCGAGCCGTGGGTTTAGCATATAATGACATTATAAAGCTGAGCATATACTGTTTGTGCTTGTAAGACTGCTGCCATATAATCCCATGCAACCCTGTCGAATGCCTTCTCCGCATCCAGTGAAAGGAAGAAGCCTTTTTGCTTCGATGTGGTGATATGATGGTGCAGGTTGATGGCTTCCAAAGTATTGTCCCTGGCTTCTCTTCCAGGGACAAATCCAACTTGATCATGGGAGACGAAGTGGTAGTAGTCTGTTAGCTAAAATTTTGGAGAAAATTTTGATATCCACATTGAGGAGCAAAAGTGGCCTATAGTTTGCAGCTTGTGTTGGGTCTCTATCTGCCTTTGGTATTACAGTAATGTGAGCTTCCAGCATTCCTGGAGTGAGTGGGTTGGAGTTGGATATGGAATTAAATGCTTTTAGGTATGGAGTACATAGAGTGTCTGCCAATGTTTTGTAGTACATTGCCAAGAGGCCGTCCGGGCCGGGAATTTTTCCAGGTTTCAATTTTTTTAACTGCTTCCTTCTATTCAAATGGAGTGATCGGGGTTTCTAGTGTGTCAGCAGAATCAGCTGAGATGCCTTTGGGGCAGAATTTGTTTAAGAATTCTGTAATTTTATTGTGCCTTGCCTCAGGAGAGGGCACCGATGAGTTTGACTTGTTGATATGGTAAAGGGACAAGTAAAATTTCTTGAATTCGTGAGCTATGTTGTCATTTTTCATATAGACGTCACCTATAGGGGAATGCAACTTGTGTACTGTCGTTTTGGCTTTTCTAGCATGTAGTGCTCGGGCTAATAGGTGTCCGCTTTTGTTCCCGAATTCATAAAAAAGTTTTTGTGACAACATAAAGTTTTTCCTGATAGTTCGGCTTAGTTCTTCTTGTATGAGTTTACGTGTCTCAGTCAGTTCCTGGTGCATTTGTTGTGCTAGTGTCTTTTTGTGGAGTGCTTCCAATGTCCTGAGTGTTTTGAAAAGGTCTGGCAGTCGTTGTTGTCTACCTTTCTTAAGTTTGGCCGTCATGGAAATGATTCTGCCTCGTATGACATACTTAATCTGGTCCATAAATATTGGGACATTGACACAATTCCTATCTTTTTTGGCTCTATACACCACCACAATGGATTTGAAATGAATCAAACAATATATGCTTTAACTGCAGACTTTCAGCTTTAATTTGAGGGTATTTACATCCAAATCAGGTGAACGGTGTAGAAATTACAACAGTTTGAATATGTGCCTCCCACTTTTTAAGGGACCAAAAGTAATGGGACAGATTAACTATCATCCATCAAACTTTCACTTTGTAATGCTTGGTTGCAAATCCTTGGCAGTCAATTACAGCCTGAAGGTCAGGTGATTAACTTGGACATTGCATAACATTCAGATAATGATCGTACTTGGTGAAAAGGGCTCAGCTGTTTTCTGTAGTAGGAAAGTGAAGTTGATTTGGTTTCTATTAAATAAATGCACAGCCATTATGCCTCCCTATACTGTGGAGAGCCTGATATACAGTCAGGTCCGTAAATATTTGGACATTGACACAATTCTAATCTTTTTGGCTCTATACACCACCACAATGGATTTGAAATGAAATGAATAAGATGGGCTTTAACTGCAGACTTTCAGCTTTAATTTGAGGATATTTACATCCAAATCAGGTGAACGGTGTAGGAATTACAACAGTTTGTGTATGTGCCTTCCACCTTTTAAGGGACCAAAAGTTATGGGACAGATTAACTATCATCCATCAAACTTTCACTTTGTAATGCTTGGTTGCAAATCCTTGGCAGTCAATTACAGCCTGAAGTCTGGAACACATAGACATCACCAGACGCTGGGTTTCATCCCTGGTGATGCTCTGCCAGGCCTTTACTGCAACTGTCTTCAGTTCCTGCTTGTTCTTGGGCATTTTCCCTTTTGTTTTGTCTTCAGCAAGTGAAATGCATGCTCAATCGGTTTCAGGTCAGGTGATTGACTTGGACATTGCATAACATTCCACTTCTTTCCCTTAAAAAACTCTTTGGTTGTTTTCGCAGTATGCTTCGGGTCATTGTCCATCTGCACTGTGAAGCGCCATCCAATGAGTTGAAGCATTTTGCTGAATATGAGCAGATAATATTGTCCGAAACACTTCAGAATTCATCCTGCTGCTTTTGTCAGCAGTCACATCATCAATAAATATAAGAGAATCAGTTCCATTGGCAGCCATACATGCCCATGCCATGACACTACCACCACCATGCTTCACTGATGAGGTGGTATGCTTTGGATCATGAGCAGTTCCTTTCCTTCTCCATACTCTTCTCTTCCCATCACTCTGGTTCAAGTTGATCTTGGTCTCATCTGTCCATAGGATGTTGTTCCAGAACTGTGAAGGCTTTTTTAGATGTTGTTTGGCAAACTCTAATATGGCCTTCCTGTTTTTGAGGCTCACTAATGGTTTACATCTTGTGGTGAACCCTCTGTATTCACTCTGGTGAAGTCTTCTCTTGATTGTTGACTTTGACACACATACACCTACCTCCTGGAGAGTGTTCTTGATCTGGCCAAATGTTGTGAAGGGTGTTTTCTTCACCAGGAAAATAATTCTTCGGTCATCCACCACTGTTGTTTTCCGTGGTCTTCCAGGTCTTTTGGTGTTGCTGAGCTCACCGGTGCGTTCTTTCTTTTTAAGGATGTTCCAAACAGTTGATTTGGCCACACCTAATGTTTCTGCTATCTCTCTGATGGGTTTGTTTTGTTTTTTCAGCCTAATGATGGCTTGCTTCACTGATAGTGACAGCTCTTTGGATCTCATATTGAGAGTTGACAGCAACAGATTCCAAATGCAAATAGCACACTTGAAATGAACTCTGGACCTTTTATCTGCTCCTTGTAAATTGCATAATGAGGGAATAACACACACCTGGCCATGGAACAGCTGAGCAGCCAATTGTCCCATTACTTTTGGTCCCTTAAAAAGTGGGAGGCACATATACAAACTGTTGTAATTCCTAAACAGTTCACCTGATTTGGATGTAAATACCCTCAAATTAAAGCTGAAAGTCTGCAGTTAAAGCACATCTTGTTTGTTTCATTTCAAATCCATTGTGGTGGTGTGTAGAGCCAAAAAAATTAGAATTGTGTTGATGTCCCAATATTTATGGACCTGACTGTATGTGCTTCCCATTGGGTTATTTTTGAAGTGTCCGGGTGTCATTGTCTATGAAGTAATTTTCCAGACATTTGGTGAGTCAAGATCTTCGGGTCTAATCTCCAGTTTCTGGTCGTTGAGAGTTTGTCAGGAAGGGAAAGTGTAATCGTAATTGGATGATGATCTGATATGGTCATTGGTTCTATCATTGCCTTTGTGAGCAAGGGGAGATCCTGTTGTGTCAGGAAGAGATAGTTCAGTCTTGAATATTTGTGTGGGGTTGAAAAAAGGTAAAGTCTTTTTCTTGTGGTCTAAGGGTGCGCCATGTGTCATGTGTAAGTAGAGTCTGTAGACTGAGTTTAATTTGGCGTAAAGCTCTATATGGTAGGCAGGAAGATCCCATCGACATGTCAAGAAGGGGATCAAGAAGGACGTTAAAATTGCCTCCCAAGTTTAACATACCTTGTTTAAAATTGGCGAGAGTTTATAAAGTTGAGTAAAAGAATGAATCTTCAGGAAGATGTATCTGCCCTGATCATCAATGAGAGTGTCTGTTATCTGAATAGTGACATTTTTGGATATGAGGATTGAGACCCCTTTTGTTTTGGAATTTGATGAGGTTGCGTGATAGTACATTGGGAAGTCTCTGTTTGATGGTTTAGGAATAGAAGATGAACAGAAGTGTGTCTCTTGCAGATATACAATGTCTGCTTTCATGCTTTGCATACTGTTTAACATTTTGGTGCGTTTCTCGGGGATATTCAATCCCTTCATGTTCATTGAGATTATTTTAAGTGAGGCATTCCTCGTTGAGGAGTTAGGGACAGCCATAGTGCCTGAAGATTTGTTTGACCTGATGAGGGGTTGCCCACCAGAGGGAAGCAAGAGACGGCCACTCGGCTAAAAAAAAAAGGGTGGGGGGAGAAGGAATAGAGGTACATGTCTCAGGGGGGTGTAGGGATGGGATATGTAACAACTGGATGCGGGTACAGACTCCTGGTCCTACCCGGGAGGTGTAATTCCAGAAGGGGTCAGGTGGGGCTCTTATAGGGCGTACACACGGTCGGACTTTGTTCGGACATTCCGACAACAAAATCCTAGGATTTTTTCTGACGGATGTTGGCTCAAACTTGTTTTGTCTACACACGGTCGCACAAAGTTGTCGGAAAATCCGATCGTTCTAAACGCGGTGATGTAAAACACGTACGTCGGGACTATAAATGGGGCAGTGGCCAATAGCTTTCATCTCTTTATTTATTCTGAGCATGCGTGGCACTTTGTCCGTCAGATTTGTGTACACACGATCGGAATTTCCGACAACAGATTTTGTTGTCGGAAAATTTTATCTCCTGCTCTCCAACTTTGTGTGTCGGAAAATCCGATGGAAAATGTCCGATGGAGCCCACACACGGTTGGAATTTCCGACAACATGCTCCGATCGGACATTTTCCATCGGAAAATCCGACCGTGTGTACGGGGCATTAGAGTCCACTGTGTGTGAGAGTGGTTGGCTATGGTTCCTAGTAGGATTCAATCTCGAGTTCCAACGAAGTACGGTTGGCCTATATAAGGGTTGGTTAGCCAAAGAAAGGAGGGTGTAGGGGGAGCATTCACCTATCGGAGGCATCGTGCATGAGTGTCTGTCACTAAATTTCCGAACAGAGTGTTGTGTTGTTCAGGTAGTTAGTTTGGTTGGCATGGCAACTGATACTGAAATTGCCTGCTTCAATGATGTCGTCCATGGAGGTTGCTCTGCGCATTGGCGGGAGGCGGAAGTCACTGTACCAGTCTGTCAGCTCAATTAGTGGGATGTTGAGGGTGGTACAAAAGTGTTCCAGGTCCTCAGGTACTTTGAGGTTTACTGTGTGCCCATTTGCAGTTGCTGACAAACAAGAGGGAAACTTCCAGCGGTAAACAATTGCTTTTGATCTCTCTCCTCCCTGTAGTGTTATGTTGGACAGGTCTTGAAAAATTTTCACCTCTGCCCCTAGGTATGACAAGCGTACTCGACCCCTGGCTTTCCTCATGATCTCCTCTTTCAGGATGAAATCTGTGAGGCAACAGATCACATCCCTGGGGGATCCGTGTCTCTGCCCCTCGGTCGTAGGGCTCTGTGCATACGTTCCATAACTATCTGCGTGTCAGGGGGCCTTTCCAACAGATCATTGAACAGGGTAGTAATCACACGGGAGAGTTGATTGGATCTATGGACTCGGGGAGACCTCTTACCTGTAGGTTTCGGCATCTCCTGCAGTTGTCCAGGTCCTCCATGTGTCGATTTATCTCTCTTAGGTGAACCGCATGTGACTCTGTGATTTCCTGCATCTGATAAAGTGAGGCAACGTGGCGGGCTTGCATCTCCTCAGTCTCCTCTACCCCCAGGGATATGGCTTGTATGTCAGAGCGCAGCTCCAAAATGGCGTCTGCGATTGTTGCCGAGAGCGAGTTTTTAATGTTCGCTGCCACCGAGCGGAGGTCAGCCATGCTCAGTACGGATGTTTGGTGCATGTCTGGCAGGGGAGGACTTCAGCTGCAGGTCCGGTGAGTGCTTCTACTCGAGGAGCGTGGTTCTCAGGATGAGGCCTGCATTTCTAATGTGGCATCTCTGGGCCGCGTCTGGAATATCTTGACAGCTTATCTGCGTGTCTTGGCTCCTGGGAGACCTCGACCTGGTTGCCGAAGCACTCCGGGGTGTGCTCTCCATAATTAGTTCAGGTGATGGTGTCTGTAGTCAGGTAGCTGAACCTCGTGGAATGGGAGCTCAGGGCTTAAGTGTCCATCACTGAACAGAGCCAGGCCACGCCCCCAGTGCCATCTTATCAGTGCAGCTTATCTGTACCCATCAGTACCACCTTATTTGTCCCCACCAGTGCAGCCTATCAGTGCTGCCTCATCAGCGCATATCAATGAAGGAGAAAAATTACCTGTTTGCAAAATTTTATAACAAACTATTAAACTTGATTTTTTTTTCCAAAATTTTCCATCTTTTTTTGTTTGTTTAGCAAAAAATAAAAATCCCAGCTGTGATTAAATACCACCAAAAGAAAGCTCTATTTGTGGGAAAAAAATGATAAAAATTTCATTTGGGTACAGTGTTGAATGACGGCGCAATTGTCATTCAAAGCGCATCAGTGCTGAAAGCTGAAAATTGGTCTGGGTAGGAGGGGGGTTTAAGTGCCCAGTAAGCAAGTGGTTAAAGAAAGTAAAATTTCTGGACAACTTGGGGGGTCTGTAACATTTTTGGAAATAATATCCTGTAATGTTGGCATTCTCCTGTACGTGAATTTTGGCTGTTCAGGTAAAATTGTACGTAATTGTATATCTGCTCTCAAGATAGGCCAGTATTTTCTAAATCATTTTTCATCCTGTTTGTATGGTACATTATAATTTAGTATGATGTGTAGATCATATGAGGTCTTATCATTTCTTGGTTTATCTTCAATTAGATCATTTCTTTCCATTTTAGAGACTTCTTCAATTTTCTCATTAATGAAGGTTTCATCATATCCTCTTCTGCACAAATCAAATCTTTTCCCAATAAATTTGGCCTGCTCATTAAAATCTTCTTTACTACAATTTCTCCGAAGTCTAATGAGTTGCCCTTTTGGTATGTTTATAAGCCAAGGATCATGATGACAACTATCCACTGGGATATAGCTGTTACGATCAATAGGTTTAAAGTAGGGATGGGCCGAACACCCCCGGTTCGGTTTCCACCAGAACATGTGAACAGGCAAAACACGCAAACCCTATTAAAGTCTATGGAACACGAACATCAAAAATCAAAAGTGTTAATTTTAAAGGCTAATATGCAAGTTATTGCAATAAAAAGTGTTTGGGAACCCGGGTCCTGCCCCAGGGGACATGTATCAATGCAAAAAAATGTTTTTAAAACTACTGATTTTAAAATTGCTTAAAGTGAAACAATAAAAAAAAAATATTTCTTTAAATATTGTGCCTGGGGTCACCTTAGTCTGCCTGTAAAGTGGTGCATCTGTCAGATGTGTAGAACAGTGCCGCAGCAATAATGACATTTCTAAAGAAACAATGTCATCTAAAATTGCTTGCTGTCGTTATGTATTGTCCGATCCCTTCAATATAGATAAAAATCATTGAAAGAAATAGGTGTGGGGTCCTGCCCAAAATCCATACCAGACCCTTATCCGAGCATGCAGCCTGGAGGACAGGAAAGGGGGGATGAGTGAGCGCCCTCCATCCTGAACTGTACCATGCCCTCAACATGGGGAGGGTGCTTTAGAGACAAGAGCCTCTTCCTGACAACCCTGACCATTGGTTGTCGGGGTCTGCAGGCAGGGGACTTATCAGAATCTGGAAGCCCTCTTTAACAAGGGGGCCCCCAGATCCCACCCCCCCTATGTGGATAGGTATGGGGTGCATTGTACCCCTACCCATTCACCAAAAAGTGTCAAAAAGTAAAAACCACAATACACAGTTTTTGACAATTCCTTTAAAAAAGAAGAAAAAAGTGTCCCGCGATGTCCATCCATCATCAATTATGCCACCCGACGGACCCGGCGACTGCTGTCTCTTGGCTGTGACAGCAGTTATATAGGCAAGGTCTGGGCCACCCGCTGATTTAACTGGATGGCCCCACCCCTCCTCTGATGTCACATGATGTCAGAAGGGGCGGGGTCACTCGGTTCTGTCACCAGGTGGCCCCAACCATGCCTATATAACAGCTGTCGCAGCCACGAGACAGCAGTCGCTGGGAGGCAGAGCTTTTTCATTTTTTTTTTTCGGGTCCATCAGGCAGTGTGATTGAAGATTGGTGGACATTGTGGGATACTTTTTTCTTTTTTAATAAAGGAATTGTCAAAAACTGTCTTCTGTGGTTTTTACTTTTTGACACTCTTGAATGGGTAGGGGTACCATATACCCGATACCCATTCACATGGGGGGTGGGATCTGGGGGCCCCCTTGTTAAAGGGGGCTTCCAGGTTATGTTGAGGACAAGCGGCCTGATATGGTTCGGGAGAGGGGGCGCTCACTTGGCCCCCCTGGCCTTTCTTGACCTGCCAGGCTGCTTGCTTGGATAAGGGTCTAGTATGGATTTTGGGGGGACCCCACGCCAATTTTTCCCCTTAAAATCTATGCCAGACCCAAAGGGCCTGGTCAGTGATGTATCTAGAACCTTCAGGGCCCCGATGCAAGAAACCAAGAAGGACCCCCCTGACCCCCTGACAGGGCCCTTTCCTTCAAGCCCGGTGGCGGAACAACAGGGCCCGGTCACAAGTGGGTGGCTGCATATAAAGGAACCAATTTCTCAATTTCCCCCGCTTCACCTCCTCTCCCTTTCCGCAGGCATTCAGCAGCTGCAGGAGGAAAATGGAGAGATGGGTTCCTCTATGTCGGTGTTTCTCAATCTTTTTCCAGTCAGGGCACCCTTGAAGTATACCCCTAGGTGAATGGGGCGGTCAGGAGGCAACATATCGCCTCTTTAAAGGCTGTCAAATGGCTCTGAACAGTGAACTGAGCATGGATCGCTTTTCAGAGGAACAGCATTTTTTTGCTGGTACTTTGGTACTTTGAACAAGCAAGAAACAAAATCAGTTATGATTGTACACATATAGGGGGTCAGGATTAAACGTGCATACATAAAATGTGCATACATCTAAACACACATACATAATACACACACATGTATACACCTATATACACCTATATAAACACACACATATACACATATATACACATATATAAACACACACACATAATACACACACAAATACTGTATATAAACACAAACACACATAATACACACACAAATACTGTATATAAACACAAACACACATAATACACACACAAATACTGTATATATACACACACACACATTCATATATAAATACACACATATATATAAATGCACGCACATATAAACAAATGCAAACACACACACATACATGCACACACATATAAACACACATACATACAGAAAGCCTTTTAAAAATCGGCAGTGCTTTACTTTACCTCTTCCTGCCGGGTACTACACTGTAGGGGGAGACAACGATCACAGCACACACTGCTTTCACTTTAGGTCTATCAGTGTGACGAGCTCCCTGCAGTGCCGATTACAGTTCAGCTAATGATCAGACAACTCGGTCTCAGCTGCCCCACTCCTATCGAGATATACATGGGGCCCTCAAGTGGCCATGGCAACCTCAGCGACCCCTATACTTCCGCCACAGGGCCTGGTATGGATTTAGGTGGGTACCCCACGCTGTTTTTTTTTTTGGGGTGTGGAGTTCCCCTTTAAATCTATACCAGACCCAAAAGGCCTGGTATGGACTTTGGGGGGACCCCATGCTATTTTTTTTCTTAATTCTGTCATAGGGTTCTACCATTTCAATACACTGTATTATATACTGTACACTGACTGCAATGTATTATATATTGTACAGTGGGGATGCGCTTTATGTTCGGGTTGAACATTGGCTGTTCGCCCGTTCGCCGAATAGCGAACAATTTGGGGTGTTCGCTGCAAATTCGAAAGCTGCGGAACACCCTTTAAAAGTCTATAGGAGAAATCAAAAGTGCTAATTTTAAAGGTTAATATGCAAGCTATTGTCATAAAAAGTGTTTGGGGACCTGGGTCCTGCCCCAGGGGACATGTATCAGTGCAAAAAAAAAGTTTTAAAAACGGCAGTTTTTTCGGGAGCAGTGATTTTAATAATGCTTAAAGTGAAACAATAAAAGTGAAATATTCCTTTAAATTTCATACCTAGGGGGTGTCTATAGTATGCCTGTAAATTGGCGCATGTTTCCCGTGTTTAGAACAGTCCGAGAACAAAATGACATTTCAAAGGAAAAAAAGTCATTTAAAATTACTATACACATAAAAGTCATTGAAAAAAATGGCATGGGATTTCCCCACAGCCCATTACCAGGCCCTTTGGGTCTGGTATGAATATTAAGGGGAACATAAACCAAAATTTAAAAAAAAAATTGCGTAGGGGTCCCACCAAATTCCATACCAGGCCCTTCAGGTCTGGTATTGACATTAAGGGGAATCCTGTGCCATTTTGTTTTTAAATGGCATAGGGGCCACCTCAAAATCCATACCAGACCCTTCAGGTCTGGTATGGATTTTAAGGGGAACCCTGTGCCAATTTTTTTTTTAAATGGCGTAGGGGTCCCCCCAAAAATCCATACCAGACCCTTATCCAAGCACGCAACCTGGCAGGCCACAGTATAAGAGGGGGGATGAGAGAGTGCCCCCCTCCTGAACTGTACCAGGCCACATGCCCTCAACATGGAGGGGGTGCTTTTGGGTAGCACCAAAGCACCGTATCCCCATGATGATGGGGACAAGGGCCTCATCCCCACAACCCTTGCCCGGTGCTTGTGGGGGTATGCCGGCGTTGGGCTTATCGGAATCTGGAAGCCCCCTTTAACAAGGGGACCCCCATATCCCACCCCCCCTGTGAATTGGTAATGGGGTACAAGTACCCCTACCATTTCACAAAAAAAGTTTTGAAAATGTTAAAAAAGACAATAGCCGGTTTTTGACAATTCCTTTATTAATGTCCTCTTCTTTCCCCATTTCTTCTTCCATCCTCTTCTGGTCTTCCTTCGGTGTTGTTCTTCTTCCTCCATCTTGTTCTTCCCCCGCTTCTTCCTCTATCTTCCTCTGCTTCTTCCTGCGGTCCTCAGCTTCTTCCTCCGGTCTTTTCGATCTTCCTCCGGCATCTTCCTCTGGCTTCTTCTTCCCCTCTTCGTCCTCCGGACGATCTGCCTCAATGGGAAGCTCACGCTGTGTGACGCTTCTGTTCTTGTGACAACTCTTATATAACTGAGGGCGGGGCCATCCGGTGACCCCACCCCCTCCAGTGACCCCGCCCCCTCCAATGCACGGGGACTTTCCTATGGCTTCCCCCGTGGTGTCAGAGGGGGACGGGGTCACCCGTTTACGTAAACGGGTGACAACGCCCCCCCTCTGACACCAGAGGGGGGCTCAAGCTCAAGTTCTCTCAATCTCTTCCACGTATCACACTACATACTATTTCCATGATTGTGGTACTGTGGATTCCTTGGTTTATTCCAATTCCTATTGTTATACCAATTATTGTTTCCATTGTGATTCCCATAATTATTCCCATAGTTGTTTTCATTGTTGTTCCCATAGTTGTTACATTATTTATGCCAGTGTGGTCTTCTTGGGGACTTGAACCACGGTTTTTGGTTGCCCTTGTTACCCCAACAAAGTCTGGGGGTCCTAGGTGCCTGCTGTTACCCCTTTTTTCTTGTCTAGGAGGTGCAGGTGACCTATGCCTCTGATCCCTATGTGGAGAGGTTAGCCTCACCTCTCTTTCTGGTGTAGTGTTGGCTGATGCATGGTTCCCTCCTCACAATTGGAGTTGTCGTTTAAACACCTGATCCTGTTTATAATTAATGGTGTCTCTAAGATATTTTTTCTTTTTTCTTTGACTTCTAAGTCCTTTTGTTCCAGAACTCTGTTAAGTTGATTAGTAAATGTTGTAAATTGGGTTGTATGCTATGTGGTTCCAATTTTTCTTTACATTCCAATATTTGTTGTTTTACTTTACTCATTTTTCTTTATTTTCTTTTTATCAGATATTGTAAAATTTCAAGACCTTTTTCTTTCAAATGTTTTTTATTGAAGTTTAAAAAATTAAATCTTACAACTGAAGCAATGCATTGAATGATAAACAGGAGCTTACAAGTATTTTTTAGCAAATGGTTCCTCTATGAGACCCACAAGTTGAGAGATAATGCGCATTCTACTTCACTATGTGGAGCCTACTTACACCTGTATGGTCTAAGCAATAGACTGATAATTGAATATATACATCCATATTCACTTCATATCCATATTATTCTTAATGCCGCATACACATGGGCGGACTTTTCGAACGGACTGGTTTGATGGACTGTTGACGGACTTTTGAAGGAACGGACTTGCCTACACACGATCACACCAAAGTCCAACGGATTTGTACGTGATGATGTACGACCAGAATAAAATAAGAAAGTTCACAGCCAGTAGCCAATAGCTGCTGTAGTGCCGGTTTTTGTCCGTCGGACTAGCATGCAGACGAGCGGATTTTTCGACCAGACTGGAGTGCATCGGAAAGATATGAAGCATGTCTCAAATTTAAAGTCCGTCAGATTTTCGACTGGAAAAGTCAGCTGAAGCCCACACATGATAGGATTGTCCGCCAGACTCGGTCCGTCAGACCAGTCCGGTCGAAAAAGTCCACTCGTGTGTACGCGGCATAAGAAACATTGCGGTTTATTAACCACTTTAGGACCGGGCCTCTTTTTTAGATGTGGTGTTTATAGGTTAAAAACAGTTTTTTTTGCTAGAAAATTACTTAGAACCCCCAAACATTATACATTTTTTTCTAACATTCTAGAGAATAAAATGGCGGTCGTGGCAATATTTTCTGTCCCTTAAAAATCTCCATAGGCGACATTTAAAAAACTCTACTGGTTGCATGTTTTGTGTTACAGAGGAGGTCTAGGGCTAGAATTATTGCTCTCGCTCTACTGATCGCGGCAATACCTCACATGTGTGTTTTTAACACTATTTTAATATGCGGGCGCTACTCACATATACGTTCGCTTCTGCGTGCAAGCTCGGCGGGACGGGGCGCATTTAATTTTTTTTTTATTATTATTTTTACCTTTTTATTTTTTATTTTTACACTGTTTTAGAAAAAAATGTGTTACTCTTATTCCTATTACAGGGAATGTAAATATCCCTTGTAATAGAAAAAAAGCATGACAGGACCTCTTAAATATGAGATGTGGGGTCAAAAAGACCTCACATCTCACAGCTCCTGCACTGAATGGAGAACCGGACCTCAAATTACTGCCTCAAACCCCAAAAAATGCAGTCCTCGGACCTACACAACCTGGGGAACCAGACCGGAACCTCTAGAAAGAGGAAAGAATACAGGATTCCCACAAAAATCACAGATTTCCTCATCTTCTCTCAGGGAGATAAAATCCAAGATGGCGCTTGCGGCGCTGCTCAGCACACAGAGGATTCCTACACTGACCTGCCTGATGCTGACGAATCCTCCATTTCAGCCCTGCACAACTCCTCAGGCTCCCAGCTATCCTCCGGACCCTCATCCACCTCCAGTAGCCCTGCCAAAGCAAGTATGCACCTGGATACAGCAGATCAGCCACAGGAGGTAAGGTCTTCTTTAGAAAACCTCCTCACACAACCATCATCTTCCCCCTTAGCGGCCTTCCCTACTACCAGCCTGTCATAGACCATAGACACTATGCTAAAAGAAATGCTGATGTCCCTGCACAGCTCCCTCCATTCTGACATTTCCTCAATGTTTACAGCATTTAAAACAGAAATGCTGCACACAGGGCAGAAAGTGGGGATTATTGAAAAGCAGATGAGCGCCATGACAGAAACAGTTAATGACCTGGTAGATGCACCTGACCATACCAGAGAAGAACACCGCTGGGTGCGTGCCAAAATGGTGGATCTCGAAGATCGCTCACGGCGTCAAAATATTAAGATAAGAGGAATCCCTGAAACTATTCTACCAGCAGATCTAAACTCCTACACTAGGACATTGATCTCAACACTCCTCTCAGATCTCCCACCGATCGAGACAATCATCGATCGTATCCACTGTCTCACAAAACCTCCTAATTAACCTGCAGAAGTACCTTGTGACACTCTGATGCGCAGCCACTTCTATCACACCAAGGATATGCTCCTCACACAATCCAGACGCCTGGACAGCTCCCACATCCATACGCAAAGCTGCAACTCTTTGCTGATATCTCCCAATACACCCGTCAACAGAGACGTCAACTGCAAACAATAACAAAATCCCTCAATAATCATAGGATCTCATATCAATGGGGTTTCCCAACCAAGCTGATGGTTACCAGACATGGAGTACGCCACAATATCCATACCGCAGAAGAGGGCATACAATTGCTCAAAACATGGGGTATTATTCCTGACGGTGACCTTTCAACCCCGGTGACCCACAAACCAAACACACAATCCTTCAACTCCGGTCATCCACATCACCACAACAAATGACTTCTAAATCAGTGATGCTGTCAATCTAATCTCAGATAAGCACTCCGATTCAGTGCCTGCTCGTTGTAGTTAGTTTACCAACTTTACCCTCAGCCACATTCAGCAGTCCCTACCGCATTGCTGATGCCTATTTTCCTCTACCCACTTGTTTATCACTAACTACCTTGCTGTTTCTCTCCCTTCCTTCCTTATCCATGAGAGCTCAAGTACATCGGATCCAGGACTTATAGCAGCAATCAACCTCCTCGAGCAACTCACCCATCTGAGTATTTGTAAGTAGTACCTTACTCCGCTACCTATACACACCACTTTCAAAATGCCCAAATTTTAGTCACTGAACGTAAAAAGGCCTCAATCACCCTGCCAAATGGACATCCCTGTGGTGAACTGCACAGGATTCTTACTGTGATGTCTTGTGCATCCAAGAAACACATTTCAAGACCAATGCTGAACCTCAGTGCTCCAACAAAAATGTCTCAAATATCTTTAGAGCCTCGGGTCCTGACAAAAAAAGGGAGTCATGATAGCCATTAGATCTACATGCTCATTCACCCTTCATGACAGTCTTCAGGATATTGCTGGTAGATATCTGGCGTTGAATTGTACATTAAACAACGATAATTACACCATCGTATCAGTATATGCCCCCAACAAGAAACAAATCCACTTTTTGTCCAAATTGATGAAGAAAATCAATCGTTTTAAACAAGGACACCTTGTCATGTGTGGTGACTTTAACATAGTACCTGACAACTCCATAGACTCTTCTTCCCACTCTACCAGAGTTACATCCCCTATGGGACCGTTTATCCGATCTCAGGACCTATTTGATGTGTGGAGATGCCATAACACCACCGAAAGGGACTACTCCTATTTCTCCCCTAGACACAATTCTTACACTCGAATTGACTACTTCCTAGTGGATAAATGGACTTTGCCCAAAATCTCCTCCATGGAGATATTGACCATTACCTGGTCAGACCACACTCCGGTTACAATGACCATAGAAGACTCGCCAAAGATTTCCCGTACACGGATATGGAGAGCGAATGCTGCGATTCTCCACTCACCGATCCATTCTTCTTATATTAGAGAGCGTTTAACAGAATACTTTAATACTAATGCAGGAACTGTTAGCAATGATACCGTTCTTTGGAATGCCCATAAGGCATTCATAAGGGGGATCCTTATTCAACTTAATGCTAGAAAGAGGAGGAGGAGATCACAGCGTCTAAACACACTCACTGCTGATATTAAAACGCTAGAACACCAAAATCAAACTAATTCAGATTCTTTAACCAAGACTAAATTAGACTCCCTTAGGCAAGAATTAAAATCTCTCCTTCTAGAATCCTTTGAAAAGGCCCATAAGCATTTTAGAGCTCAACACTACTCTACTGGTAACAAAGCCGGAAAGGCAATGGCCAATAGAATCAAAGGTCACTATTCCAAAACCAAAATTACCCATCTATTTCACCCAGCTACTAAACAGAAACTGATAGATCCACAAGCTATTGCAGACTCATTTAGTTACTACTACAATACACTTTACAATCTAAAAGATGACACATCTGTCACACAGCCATCATTACCTGACATAGAAGCATTTCTCAATGAGATCAACCTCCCTAAACTAACTCCAGAACAACTAGACTCCCTGAACACCCCATTTACAGATCTAGAAATCAAAAATATAATTTCATCACTTCCCTCTAACAAATCTCCAGGTCCAGATGGTCTTACAGGAGAATATTACAAACAATTTGGAACTGTGTTAACACCATATCTGACCAAAGTGTACAATGACGCTGCCTCCTCCTCCTCTCTCCCCCCAGAAATGCCTTGATCGTTACACTACCGAAGCCGGGGAAAGAGCATACCTCTGCACAAAACTTCCGACCCGTATCTCTTCTCAATGTGGACACAAAAATTTATGCCAAACTAATAGCTCACAGATTACTTAACCTAATGCTCCTTCTAATACATAAGGACCAATCAGGCTTCACAAAAGGGAGGCAGACAACTGATGCTACTCGCAGAATTATCAACATAATCCATCACGCTGAGACATCTAGAACGCCTTCTCTGCTCCTATCCTTGGATGCAGAGAAGGTGTTCGATAGGGTCCACTGGAAATATCTTGAAGCAACCCTTGGCAAATTTGGTTTCCAGGGCCCCATTCTGGCAGCCATAATGGCTCTATATTCCTCCCCATCAGCACAGGTTTATATGTCAGAGATCCTGTCTAAGCCATTCTCCATCACTAATGGCACCTGACAAGGTTGTCCGCTCTCACCAATCATCTTTAACCTAATCAAGGAACCCTTAGCAGAACATGTCAGATCCCACTCTACAATATCAGGCTTCACCATTGGTACCATAGAGCACAAAATAAATTTATTTGCAGATGACGTGATGATGATCACAAATCCCCACTCTTCCCTGGCTTCGGTTCAATAGCTGTTGAAAAGGTTTAGTACTTTATCTTACTACAAAGTTAATGAACATAAATCCTACATTCTAGACCTGGGAATTGATGCAACCACTAGTAATCTACTCCAGACCCAATATTCCTACCCATGGGCGGATGATGGTATTCCCTACCTAGGCATTACTCTCACCAAATCCACTAGAGGTCTTTTCGCACACAACTACACAGATGCCAAACAGATGATGCTTACTGAAACCACAAAACTCTCTAAACATGAATTCTCCTGGTCAGGCCGCCTAGCAGTCTTTAAAATGATGGTATTGCCCCAGTTGCTCTACATATTTTGCACGCTTCCTATACCACTTTCATCTACCTACCTGAATGCTCTCCAATCCATCCTAAGCCAATTTGTTTAGCAAGGGAAAAAATCTAGATGTAGTCACACGAAACTTATTAAACACAGATCCGCGGGGGGGTGGGATACATAAACATCAAAGACTACTACAATGCCACCATTCTATCACAAATGAAAGAATGGATGAATACATCACCCACAACTCTCTGGAGCGATATAGAAAATCACATGACGCCGGGTACTGACCTCGCTAACTGGTTATTTAGTACCTCCACACTAGGGATGAGCTTCGAGTTCGAGTCAAACTCATGTTCGACTCGAACATTGGCTGTTCGCAAGTTCGCCGAACAGCGAACAATTTGGGGTGTTCGCGGCAAATTCGAATGCCGCGGAACACCCTTTAAAAGTCTATGGGAGAAATTAAAAGTGCTAATTTTAAAGGATTATATGCAAGTTATTGTCATAAAAAGTGTTTGGGGACCTGGGTCCCACCCCAGGGGACATGGATCAATGCAAAAAAAAGTTTTAAAAACGGCCGTTTTTTCAGGAGCAGTGATTTTAATAATGCTTAAAGTCAAACAATAAAAGTGTAATATCCCTTTAAATTTCATAGCTGGAGGGTGTCTATAGTATGCCTGTAAAGGGGCACATGTTTCCTGTGTTTAGAACAGTCTGACAGCAAAATGACATTTCGAAGGAAAAAAAGCCATTTAAAACTACACGCGACTATTGCATTGCCGACAATACACATAGAAGTTCATTGATAAAAACGGCATGGGAATTCCCCACAGGGGAACCCCGAACCAAAATTAAAAAAAAAAAAAAATTACGTGGGAGACCCCCTAAATTCCACACCAGGCCCTTCAGGTCTGGTATGGATTTTAAGAGGAACCCCACACCAAAAAAAAAAAAAAAAACGGCGTGGGGTCCCCCCAAAAATCCATACCAGACCCTTATCCGAGCACGCAACCTGGCAGGCCGCAGGAAAAGAGGGGGGGACGAGAGTGTGCCCCCCCCTCCTGAACCATACCAGGCCACATGGCCTCAACATTGGGAGGGTGCTTTGGGGTAGCCCCCCAAAACACCTTGTCCCCATGTTGATGAGGACAAGGGCCTCATCCCCACAACCCTGGCCGGTGGTTGTGGGGGTCTGCGGGCGGGGGGCTTATCGGAATCTGGAAGCCACCTTTAACAAGGGAACCCCCAGATCCCAGCCCCCCCCTGTGTGAAATGGTAAGGGGGTACTTACCCCTACCATTTCACTAAAAAACTGTCAAAAATGTTAAAAATAACAAGAGACAGTTTTTGACAATTCCTTTATTTAAATGCTTCTTCTTTCTTCTATCTTCCTTCATCTTCTTCTGGTTCTTCTGGCTCTTCTGGTTCTTCCTCCGGCGTTCTCGTCCAGCAGCTCCTCCGCGGCGTCTTCTATCTTCTTCTCCTCGGGCCGCTCCGCACCCATGGCATGAGGGGAGGCTCCCGCTCTTCTCTTCATATTTTTCTTCATCCTCTTCTCTTCTTTCTTCTTCTCTTCTTCATTTTCTTCTCTGGGCCGCTCCGCACCCATGCTGGCATGGAGGGAGGCTCCCACTGTGTGACGGCATCTCCTCATCTGACGGTTCTTAAATAATGGGGGGCGGGGCCACCCGGTGACCCCACCCCCTCTGACGCACGGGACATGACGGGACTTCCTTGTGGCATTCCCCGTGACGTAACAGGGAAGTCCTGTCAAGTCACTGTGAGTCAGAGGGGGGCGGGGTCACCGGGTGGCCCCGCCCCCCATTATTTAAGAGCCGTCAGACGAAGAGACGCCGTCACACAGCGGGAGCCTCCCTCCATGCCAGCATGGGTGCGGAGCGGCCCGGAGAAGAAAATGAAGAAGAGAAGAAGAAAGAAGAGAAGAGGATGAAGAAGAAGATGAAGAGAAGAGCGGGAGCCTCCCCTCATGCCATGGGTGCGGAGCGGCCCGAGGAGAAGAAGATAGAAGACACCGCAGAGGAGATGCTGGAGGAAGAACCAGAAGAGCCAGAAGAACCAGAAGAAGATGAAGGAAGATAGAAGAAAGAAGAAGCATTTAAATAAAGGAATTGTCAAAAACTGTCTCTTGTCATTTTTAACTATTTTGACAGTTTTTTAGTGAAATGGTAGGGGTAAGTACCCCCTTACCATTTCACACGGGGGGGGCGGGATCTGGGGGTCCCCTTGTTAAAGGGGGCTTCCAGATTCCGATAAGCCCCCCGCCCGCAGACCCCCACAACCACCGGCCAGGGTTGTGGGGATGAGGCCCTTGTCCTCATCAACATGGGGACAAGGTGTTTTGGGGGGCTACCCCAAAGCACCCTCCCAATGTTGAGGGCATGTGGCCTGGTACGGTTCAGGAGGGGGGGGCCGCACTCTGGTCCCCCCCTCTTTTCCTGCGGCCTGCCAGGTTGCGTGCTCGGATAAGGGTCTGGTATGGATTTTTGGGGGAACCCCACGCCGTTTTTTTTTTTTTTTTTTTTGGCGCGGGGTTCCCCTTAAAATCCATACCAGACCTAAAGGGCCTTGTATGGAATTTAGGGGGACTCCCACATCATTTTTTTTTTTAAATTTGGTTCGGGGTTTCCCTGTGGGGAATTCCCATGCCGTTTTTATCAATGAACTTCTATGTGTATTGTCGGCAATGCAATAGCCGTGGGTAGTTTTAAATGTTTTTTCCTTCGAAATGTCATTTTGCAGTCAGATTGTTCTAAACACAGGAAACATGCGCCCCTTTACAGGCATACTATAGACACCCCCCAGGTACAAAATTTAAAGGGATATTACACTTTTATTGTTTGACTTTAAGCATTATTAAAATCACTGCTCCTGAAAAAACGGCCGTTTTTAAAACTTTTTTTTGCATTGATCCATGTCCCCTGGGGCAGGACCCGGGTCCCCAAACACTTTTTATGACAATAACTTGCATATTAGCCTTTAAAATTAGCACTTTTGATTATTCATGTTCGTGTCTCATAGACTTTAACAGTGTTTGCGTGTTCGAGTGAACTTTTTTCCTGTTCGCATGTTCTGGTGCGAACCGAACAGTGGGGTGTTTGGCTCATCCCTACTCCACACATAACCCCCACATTTTCTACTACTCACCAACTGTCCAAGCCTCAGTTAAAGTGTGGCGCACACTACACAATACCAAATGGTCACAAGTGATGACAAAACCACTACACATTCCTTTAAACACCTTAAAGCTTCTTACACCTGACTTAACACTTCCAACCTGGATTACTGACTGGGTAACATACACACAAGAACTTTGCGATCTAACAACCTGAAAATCCTTCTCACAAATCAGCAAAGACCTCAATGCACCCTCCAAAGACTTCCTCACCTACTTCAGATTACAAAAATGCTTAAAGGCACATGCATCTATAGAAGGAACACTACCCTTGAAACTATGGAACTACTTCTTTACAGAACACTCTAACACTAAAGGGACTTCCCTCATATATTCACTCCTACAGGAAAAAAACATGTTCAGCAAAACCAAACCTCTCCTTGACTGGGAAAATGATCTACAGACACAATTGACAGATGCCTAATGGCAAACGACAATCACATCTATTTACAAAGCAACAACTTTCACCTCCCTCTGGGAAATCACCCAAAAAATGCTAATAAGATGGTACCTAACTCCGTCCAGACTGGCCAAATTCCACAAACACGCCTCACACGAATGCTGGAGAAACTGTGGCCACCTGGGCACCCTCCTCCACATCCTTTGGTCTTGTACAAATGTAACACAGCTTTGGAAAACTGTGGAATCCATACTCCAAGACATACTCCATAGCTCGGTTACAATTACCCCACAGTTAGCCATTCCTAATCTGACCATAGACGACTTTCCCATACACCAGAGATCAGTGATTACACACATCCTCCTAGCTACCAAACTCTTGATTACTAGAAACTGGAAATCTGATAACATTCCTTCTCTTACAGAAGTAACAAACTTAGTACAAACCCATTTCACTTATGAAACCCTCCTGTCACACAGAAAACAATCCCACACAAAGACACTAGCCCGCTGGAACCCATGGGTCCTTTGGTACTCAAAAAGAATTAACAATTGAAATAAGAATTAACAATTGAAAGTCCTGTCTCACAACTCGCCTTGTACTTGATGCTCTCCTTCCCCCTCCCCTTATCCTCCCTCACCCCCCTTCCTCTTGTACCCCCTCCCTCCCCTCCTTACCCTACCCTACCCATTCTCCTACCACTCCAGGTTAACTGTTCTACCCTATGTTTATAATCACTTCGTTAACAATTTATTCTTTCTCATAGAACGTTATTCATAATCTCTCTAACCAGACTATACTTGCAATAACTAGTCTGTATACTTACATTTGCAAGTTTTCGTTCCTTCCTATGACTACATAATCTGTAATACTCAATAAAAATTTAATGGAAAAAAAAAAAAGACCTCACATCTCATATTTACACTAATATGCAAAAAAAAATTGTCATTTAAAAAATTTAAAAAATAAAATGGCCCTTTAAGAGCTATGGGTGGAAGTGATGTTTTGACGCCGCTTCCGCCCTGCAGTGTCATGGAGACGGGTGGGTGCCATCTTGCCCTCACACATCTCCATGTCAGCCCAGGGAACAGACCCAATCGCCTCCACCACTGCCGATGGCTCCGGTAAGTGGCAGAGGGCACCGGATCGCGGTAGCAGAGGGTGCCCTCTCCCACCGCCAATAAAAGTGATCTTGCGGCAAATTCGCTGCAGAGACCACTTTTATCTTGTACCGGACCGCTGGCCCAACACGTGGATACCAGGGTTATGGCAGCTAGCTGCTGCCATAACAACGATATCCGTCCTCAAAGTAGGGACGTACATCGGCGTGTGGCGGTCCCGAAGTGGTTAAGAGAGAATTATCCAAATATTAGTGAATTCCAAGCTCCCCTTATCCTCATATAGAAAAGGTTGAGCGTTAAGGGATCGATTGGTCAGATCTGACCAATATACCCCTCCTAGGCCATTAGTAACTTTTTTGGGATCACATAACACAGGGTCATACCCATATTTATGGTGTATACAGTGTAACTCCATGATAAAAGGCAAGAGTATATCCCATCCACATAAAGGTTATAATAGTAAAATCAAAGGTTATTGCACTTGCCAAGCCATATGTCATATATGCAATAAAATGTCCATGTGGTTACTTTACATTGGAGAGACCATTCAGAAAGTTAAAGATAGGATAGCAAGGCATAAATATTCAATCAAAGATAAATTGGTACAGTTGCCTTTAGCGAGACATTTAATTGAGACATTATATGTACTTTCTACAAAAAAATTCATAGTGCTGGAGGGGATCAATAAGAATAGGAGGGGTGGTAACCGAGAATCCATTTTAAAAAGCAAGAAGTACATTGTATTCATTTTCTTGATACTATTGCCCCTAAGGGGTTCAATACAGATCTGGATTTATATCCATGGTGATACATTGTGTACATGTTTCTTTTTGACAGATTAAACGAGTTGAAGGTTTCTGTTGAAATATGGGAGGGTTCTACGTTTTGCTAACCATTTCTCCACCTGTGATATAAGGATGGACATGAAAAGGATTTTGTTTGCTTTTAATCGATTACTAATCACATAATTGATTCCAAATGTGTAAAATGATGGTATTTAAGCCATGTGTGTAGCTCTGACTTTAGATGTAGCTGACTTTAGGTGTTTGATCTGAAGAAGGGCGTAAGCTTGTGAGCCCGAAACATAATGACAACTTTCAAGAACTGCTTTTTGCGCACTTGATCTTCACATCTCATCACTTTTTGATGCACATGTCCTTTATTATTTGGGACATATTTTATTATTATTATTATTATTATTATGTAAAATCAGATGAATATCTGCTTTTGATCCAAGCACTTTATCACTGTTTCACACATTATCGCATATTATCACATAATACTGTATTTATTATTTATTTTTTATTTGGGGATAGTCATCCATGCATATTTGTCTATTTTTGCTGCATTCAGCTTCTTGCATTAGTGCACCATTTTTTTATCATTATTTGCGTTAAGAGTGTTGAGGTCACTTGCTAATAGTTGCTGTGTTTTCATGTGTTTTTTAGGGTGATATATTATCCTTTGGTATTTATTTTGTATATTAGTTTTGGTTGCCTGTGAGGTCCATAGCAGCGCACAAGTACTTCATATTTAACACTAAGGAGTTAAACAATCTTTACTGAGGGAGTTTACAGAATAAAATGTAAAAGGGAAGCAGAGTAACACTTCTCCAGGATGCCGGCAGTCAGTCACCATAACACAATGACATCACTCAGCATGCCGAGCAGAGCAATACAATCACAGCCACTTGTCTATTATACAGAACCTCCATATTTATAGCTGTATAGCTGTGAGACCCTCATGATTGTTGATCAGGGTTCTGAGCTTTGTGCCCCACACATCCACCTGAACCTCCATCAGAAAGAGGAATCAAGGCTCCAGATTCTAGGTGTGTGCCTGTAAACCTGCATAGAGAATTGGGGGCTTTTCTGGTCCCCCCACCATGGTCACATGTCACTGCAATGTGCTGAGATGTTACCAGGCAGACAAAGACACTCCCCATCACCTGGAGGAGGAGAGACTCCAATCTACAGAGGGTTGGTGGGATGATGGTGTCTGGGAGGATCTGCTACACTAATAACTCTCTTAGTTATTATTTTATACATTTCAGAGGTTTGTCAGGACTAATCACTTCCCTAATCTTATTTCCAGATAAACTGAAGAAGACGACACATGACAACAGATACTCAGGTTAGTAGGACATCCACATTTCATATGTAATCTCTTCTGGATGAACATTTTGTTCTGTTGTAGTCTGGATCAGTGGTGGAACTACCAGGGTCACAAAGTTGCACTTGAGACCGGGCCCTGGCATTCCACCACTGTAGGGGGGCCAAGATGGCAGGAAGGGGGCCCACTTCAGAACATGGGCTCAGTTCACACTGCTGTGATCCCAACGTTTTGCAACTTGCTTGCAATTTCCTTGTGACTTGATTGCGATTTTGTGATTTAACATTGTGGTCTATGGCACTCAAAGCGCATCAAAGTCACAGAAAGGTATTGCAGGATCCTTTTGCTTTGTTGCTTGAGTAGCTTTGATTAGGACAGCACCCATTGAAATGAATGTGTTTTGACTTGTCATGCCACTTTGTGTTGCAAGCCACATGAGTCGCAGCAGTGTGAACCAGGGCTTATAATGGGCCCACAACAGGAACAAGTGGAAAAGGCTAGAGAAAGAGCCCCTGACTCAGAGGGAAGAGCCCCACACTCGGAAGAAAGGGCCTGGGACTGATGGAAAGGGCCACAGCAGTCATATTGGCTCTTCATGGTTTCTTGCACCAGAGCCCTGTAGGTTCTATTTATGCCTCTGGTCTTGATGGTGTGTCCATAGTTTGGATGCTTCCACAGTCCTCCTTTATTTCATGGGATATCTTCTTTTAGGGTCCCATTTATTGGGTTTATGGTTAGAATATAATATTTCCAACTCTGTCTTATAAATACTATGTCATGTATGTATGAGGAATAAAATATTCTCTTTTCTCTCATAAAGATATCGGTAAGGAACACAGAGAGTCTATGAAAGAGAAGTTCCAGAGGATTCTAGAATATAATTCCCGTATGGGGGAGGCTGTTCATCTAAAGGAAAGATTCACCGATTTATTGATGATAAACGGACCCCAGAATAAAGAGGGAAAAGAAGAAGAAATAAGGAGTTCAGGCAGAAGACATCTACAGATCATGGAGAAAAGATCCCCAACCACAATCCAGGCCCTCTTTGACCCTGATAAATGTGGGTTCATCCCTAAGATTGTGGTGTTACAAGGACCTGCTGGGATTGGAAAATCAATGACCTCCAAGAAGATCATGCTGGACTGGGCCTCTGGGGATCTCTACCAAGACAAGTTTGATTTTGTGTTTTATCTGAGCTGTAGAGAAATCAACACCATCCCTGGAAACATAAGCCTTGTGGGACTTTTATCTAGAACCTGCAGACTGAGTTCAGATGACCTGGTGTCTATTCTGAAGGATCCTGGAAGTCAGAGAAAACTTCTTACCATAGTTGACGGGTTTGATGAACTGAGGTGGACTCTGGAGGAGAAATCTGAGGGCTGTCCTGACATTTCTATGGAAACCCACAAAGAAATAATTCTCCAAAGTTTGCTCAGGAGACAGGTTCTCCTGCAATCTTCTCTGATCATCACCACAAGGTCACTGGCCATGGAGAAACTAAACACATTCATTGATGATTCTCGCAATGTGGAAATCCAGGGATTTACAAGGGACAATCGAGAGGAATATGTCCATAAATTCTTTGTAAATAAAGAAGATGCAGACAAGGTTCTCAGTATAACAAAAGACAATGACGTTGTGTACACCATGTGTGCCGTCCCCGTCACATGCTGGATTGTCTGCACTGTAATGAAACAAGAAATAAGAAGAAAAGATTTGGATATAATTCAGTGTAATACAATGACTTCAATTTACCTTCTCTTCCTGGAGGTTTTACTAACCCATCACAGCAAGAAGGAGCAGTCTGTACGCAGGAAACAAACCTGTCTGAAGAAGCTGTGTGCTCTGGCCAATCAGGGAGTTCAGAAGGGACAAATCTTATTTGAGAAGAAAGATCTAGAAAGACATGGACTTTCTCTGGATGAGGTGGAGTCTGTATTTCTGAATGAGAACATATTTCTTTGTGACGTCCGTACCCAGTCCTGCTACAGCTTCATCCACCTGAGTGTACAGGAGTTCCTTGCTGCTCTCTATTATGGGATGAATGATGGTTGGTTTGGATTTATGAAACGTACTTTCCTCCCAGGGATCTGTAAAGGGAAATCACTCCATGAACTCAGTTCACTTTATTCACATTTAGCATTATCTGTACAATTCCTGTTTGGTCTCCTAAATGAAAATCCGGTGAAGACATTCGCAGAGAACACAGGAATTACCATCTCACTCCGAGCCAAACCTGCAATGAGAAAATGGGCCATGAAGGACAGTGATCAGATTTTCTATACTCAGGCCATCTTCTGTCTGTATGAGACTCAGGATGAGGACTTCATTAGGAGCGTCATGTCTGGTTGTACAGATTTGGCGCTGAGCGGCTCACGTACTGATCACTTGTGGATGAACAGGAATTATTCAAAGCAGCTGAACTATTGCTTGAAGTCTTTGAAGAGAGAAGATTTTCAGTCTTTACAGTTTGAATTTCTCACTGTGGGTCCAGAGTGCCAGAAACTTCTGTCTCCATTCCTACACAAGAGTCAGAAGGTCGGGTAAGTGAGTGTGAGGATATTCTAATTGAATTCAGAGAATGGGCAGGAACCTGTATACAGTATAACGGTGATTATCAGACATGTTCTCCATCTACCACACTTGTTAGAAGTCCTGGGAACTCACATTTTCCTCAGCCCTAAGCCCTGGTTCACACTACAGCAATTTTCCAGTGACCTGCGACATTCTGATGACATGTAAAGTCACAGGTCAAGTGAAAACACAAAGATTTTAATGGGCGCCATCTTAATTGCTGCATTTTGAGTCACTGCAACAAAAGAAAAAACTCTTCCTGCACTACTTTTGGGTGATGTTTGTGCTGCACAACTCCCATAGACTTCCATGTAAAATTCCAACAAACAAAAAATAAAAAACACAAAGACTTCTACACACCCTAAAGAGTTAAACTACAAAAAATGATTTATTGCTTAAAAAAGCGATGTACAACAATTTATTAGCACAATGACCCAACCCCCCCAATATACTCCAACCCTCCCCAAAAATATTCCTCTTAAAACCAGATACACTATGAAGGGCAAAAGTACCCCTCGTAAAACCGAGGGTCAAAAAAAGAGCAAAACACCCCACAATAGGCAAGCCCACCCTCCCCAATGCAAAGCACCCCCTTAATTCCTATATGATAGCCCAAAGCCAGCTAAAACAGGATCCCTGCAGCTCGTTCCTAAAGCGGAGCCATGCATGTCTGTGTATATCCTGGAATGGGATAGTGTGACCTATGTCAAGCTGCAGGGATCCTGTTTTAGCTGGCTTTGAGCCATCAAATAGGAATTAAGGGGGTGCTTTGAATTGGGGAGGGTGGGCTTGCCTATTGTGGGTTTTTTTGCACTTTTTTTGACCCTCGGTCTCATGAGGGGTATTTTTGCCCTTCATAGTGTGTCTGGTTTTAAGAGGAATATTTTTGGGCAGGGTTGGAGTATATTGGGGGGTTGGGTCATAAATTGTTGTATAATCGCTTTTTTAAGCAATAAATCTTTTTTGTCGTTTAACTCTTTAGGGTGTGTAGAAGTCTTTGTGTTTTTTATTTTTTGTTTGTTGGTATAGTATATAAATGATTACACCCCTCAGTATTTATTCGGTGAGCTCTGCATATTTATATTAAGTGGGATTCCCATTTATTCCCGATTTCTTGCATATACTGTATAGTTATCGGTTGTTCCTTACCGTAATGTGGTCAAGTCCTACCATTTTTACCAAGATTGTTTGTGTATATTTAGCCCTTTGTATGGTGTAAATTATATATCTTCCCTTTGATCTATCTATCTATCTATCTATCTATCTATCTATCTATCTATCTATATACCACCCCCCATTTTCCCATACCTTACTGTGGTTTCTGTGGGCCTCTTTGTTGTTTTTCATCTTCTTTCCCCTCTTCAATTTGATTTTAAGTTTGCACAAGGTGTGTTGTTGCATTGTATATACTTTTGTTCAGGTATAGAGACTAATAAAAGACATGGCATTTCATATTTATAGTGGAATGGAACAGGATATTAGATCGATGTTCAGTAGGGACGAACAAAATGCCCCTAAACGTCAAAATGAATTCAGACAGCTTTTCAGGAAACATAGTAATTTAACTATTAAACACCTGAAAAGGAAGTGGAATATAATCTCCTTGGAGGCATACCTAGAAGCAGGTATGATCCCACGAGGACTTAGGGAGTGCATTATACCTGCTGACCATCTCCATAATGACAGATTCCTGAAAGGAGTCTGTCAAACATGGACTGCATATGATTGAGCTGATTGTTGATGAGGAAAGAATACAGCTACAGGATCTAGAGGTGCAGCTAAAGGATAGCATAGGGTCACTTGATGAATACCAAGATCTAGATGAGTTTAGTAAATTTAATGAAAGACTGAAAAAGGAAGTAGAGGAATTCCAAAAAGAATAGAAAGTAGGAAAACAGAATTTTTTTTTAAAGAGATACAACCTCATCTGGAATATGCAGTTCAGTTTTGGGCACCAGTTCTCAAAAAGGATATCGGGGAACTGGAGAAAGTGCAGAGAAGGTCAACCAAACTGATAAGAGGCATGGAGGAGCTCAGATATGAGGAAAGATTAGAGGAACTGAATTTATTCACTCTTGAGAAGAGAATAAGGGGAATATGATCAACATGTTCAAATATATAAAAGGGTCCATATAGTGAACTTGGTGTTGAGTTATTCACTTTACAGTCAACACAGAGGACAAGGGGGCACTCTTTAAATCTAGAGGAAAAGAGATTTCATCTCCAAATATGGAAAGGTTTCTTCACAGTGAGAGCTGTGAAAATGTGGAATAGACTCCCGCCAGAGGTGGTTCTGGCCAGCTTAGTAGAATGCTTTAAGAAAGACCTGGATACTTTCCTAAATGTACATAATATAACTGGGTACTAGCATTTATAGGTAAAGTTGATCCAGGGAAAATCTGATTGCCTCTTGGGGGATCAGGAAGGAATTTTTTCCCCTGCTGTAGCAAATTGGAGCATGCTCTGCTGGGGTTTTTTGCCTTCCTCTGGATCAACTCTGGGTATAGAATTGGGTATATTGGATTGTACAATATTCGTTTTATTTTTTTTTTATGGTTGAGCTGGATGGACTTGTGTCTTTTTCAACCTGACTAACTATGTAACTATGATGGATTTTGAAACAGGTAACATCCTAGATTTAGAGGGAAGAGAGGGAGAATTAGATCCTGTAACAGATCCCGCAAACAAGATGGTAGAAATAATAGCCAAGAGGGAGGGAAAACTGACTTTTTTAGAGAAGAATCCAAAGGTGAATATAGATACTCCCAGGGGGATAATAGTAGAAAAAGGAAAAGAAGGAGAAATAGGAACAGAAAGAGAAATAAGACAAATGCAGGATCAGAACTCATCCAGGATGGGGAACTCTACTTTGCAAGGGGACTAGGGTTGAACGTGTTTAGCTCCAGCCAAAAAATCTTTTTTAAGCTTTTTGGAAAACATAGGGGAGGGTTATCACCCCTGTGACATTTGTTTTGCTGTCTGTCCTCCTCTTCGGAAGATTTCGCCTCACTTTTTGTCCCAATGACAAATGTTTTTTGAAAATTTGGGGGTTTTTGTGGAACAAGGATTGGAAAGCATCAGTGGAAAGGAGAAATGTTTTTCCCATATTAACTCTTACAGGAGAGAATTTTCCTTCCTAGGGATAGATTTCATCTCACTTCCTGTTGTCTCCTTCTGTTTGCAAGTAGGAGTCGTTTGTAAGTTAGATGTTTGAAAGTAGGGGCCTGCCCTATATACTCAGCAGAAATTTGGGCCTTAGGTGTTGTTGTGGTCACAACACTGTAAGCCCTCACAGGGCCCTGCTGTGAAATATTAGATCAAGAATTGTAATTACATGCCCCTGTTGAACAGGGGCTGAAAAATTGGGCCTTTGGTGGTGGTGGTGGTGCTGGTGCCACAACACTGTAAGTCCTCACTCGCTCTTGGTGGGCGCAAAAATGGGCCCTGCTGTGAAATATTACATCAAGAATTGTAATTACATGCCCCTGTTGAACAAGGGCAGAAAAATTGGGCCTTTGGTGGTGGTGCTGGTGCCACAACACTGTAAGTCCTCACTCGCTCTTGGTAGGTGCAGAAACGGGCCCTGCTGTGAAATATTAGATCAAGAATTGTAATTACATGCCCTTGTTGAACAGGGGCTGAAAAGTTAGGCCTTAGGCACTGGTGCTGGTGCCACAACACTGCAACCCCTCACAGATACTCTAGTTGGAACGCAGGAACGAGCCCTGCTGCAAAGTATTGCATCAAAAATTGTAATTACATGCCCCTGTTAAACAGGGGCTGAAAAATTAGGCCTTAGGCACTGGTGGTGGCACCCAGAACCAAAAATATTCTTACAAGCTATCAGCGTGATCATTGAGGAGGAAGAGGATAATTACTTAGGATAGTCACTCAGCATCAGCATAGGCAGTCTTTGAAGGGATCTGACATTTCAAAAAAAAATATTTGGTTAAATCAGCATCAGGTGCTTGGTAGCTGGTGGTGATCCAAGACTGATTCATTTTTATGAAGGTCAGTCGATCGACCGAGTCGGTGGACAGACGCACCCTGTGATTGGTTACAAAGCCTCCAGCAGCACTGAATGTGCGTTCCGAAAGAACGCTGGATGCAGGACAGGTCAGTAGCTCAACTGCAACTGTGCAAGCTCGGGCCAGTGATCCATCCTCAAGACCCAGTAACCCAGAGGATTTTCTGTGGGAAAGGTGTCCAAGTCAGATCTTGCCCCTAGGTATTCCTGCACCATGTAAAACAGACGCTGGCGATGGTTGCTGGAACCGATCATACCTTGGGGCTGCGGACCAAAAACTTGTCTGAACGCATCGGTCAGACATCCACCTTCTCCACCGCTCCTTCTTTGACTGACCGAAGCCTCAGCAACACGTTGTCCAGAAACAGGAGTTTGTAACCTCCCAGTCTCTGGGAACGCGTTGCACAGACCTTTCTGTAAGGCCTCCCGAAGATGTTTCATCCTCTGCTCCCTCTGCGATGGTAAGATAAGGTCCGCAACCTTACCCTTGTAACGTGGATCAAGGAGGGTTGCCAGCCAGTATTGGTACTTCTCCTTGATACCATGAATACGAGGATCCTTATGCAGGCTTTGCAGGATCAGGGAGGCCATGCAGCGTAGGTTTGCTGAGGCATTCGGTCCGGAGTCCTCTGGGTCACTAAAGATGACATGGTCCGCAGCCGCCTCCTCCCAGCCACGTACAAGTCCATGTGTTTCTTGGGACTGATCCCTTAAAGACTGCTGCTGATGCTGAGTGCCAGGCTCCACCTCCATACTGACACAAATGGAGGAAGAAGAAGAGGAGGGGGTGGAGAAGAGAGGTGTGTCACAATCATTAGTAGTGGCATTTTGGAGGCGTGGTGGTGGAACAAACTCCAACACTACTGCACCTTGTCCTGCATCCTTTCTAGCTGCCAGCAGAGTCACCCAATGTGCCGTGAAACTTAGGTAACATCCATGTCCATGCCTGCTGGACCATGAGTCAGCGGTAATATGCACCTTACCATTGACCGCCCTGTCCAGCGAGGCATGGACATTGCCTTCCACATGCCGGTAGAGAGCCGGAATCGCCTTCCGTGAGAAAAGGTGGCATTTGGGTACCTGCCACAGAGGAACCGCACATTCCACAAACTCACGGAAGGGGGCAGAGTCTACCAACTGAAAAGGCAGCAGTTGAAGTGCTAGCAATTTTGCCAAGCTAGCATTCAACCGCTGGGCATGTGGATGGCTGGGAGCAAACTTCTTTCGGTGGTGCAGCAGCTGGGGCAGGGAAATTTGCCTGGTACAATCTGACGTCGGTGTACCGAAAGCAGATTGCCCACAAGTACTTGGCTGTGACACACCTAATTCTACACCTTCATTCCTCTCAGTGCAGGTCTCAGAGAGGAATGAAGGTATAGTGGGGTTGGAGATCTCAGCTGAGGAGGAGCAAGGAGAGGTCCTCTTTGTTCTTTGGTGTGGGTCTTTTAGATACGCTTGCCAACGAACTGCATGGCAGGTCAACATATGTCTGGTCAAGCATGTGGTACCCAAGCGGGAGATGTTTTGGTCACGCGAGATACGCTTGAGACATATGTTGCAAATAGCAGCGGTGTGATCTGATGCACTCGTCTCAAAAAAGGCCCACACCAAAGAACTTTTTGAATAATGCTCAGACTGCAGCGCCCTGCACATGTGGAGATTTGGGGTGTGATGCAGTCAGTGTGCTGCCCTTAGGCTGGCCCCTGGAGGGCATCCTGCCTCGTTGGTGATGTGCCGCCTCCTCCTCTCTCCTATCAGGCACCCACGTTGAGTCAGTGACCTCATCATCCCCTCCCTCCTCATCACTGGAGCAAACCTGGCAGTATGCTGCAGCAGGGGGAGCATGACTGCCAGATTGCTGTCCTTCTTGGGCACCCCTTCTGTCCGTGCTCACGTTACTGCCTTCATCTAGCTCAGTATCATCATTAGAGCCTTCTAAACGCCGGGCATCCTCCTGGAGCATGTACCCAACACTGTGGTCAAACATTTCGAGGGACTCCTCAGGAGGACATGGTGGGGCTAGGGAAGGAGTCACTGATAACATTGAGCCGAGGAAAGAGGCCACGTTGCCAGCTGCTTTGCCAGACAAAGTACCCTGAGCATGGGTGAGAGAGGATGAGGACGGCTTGGTCATCTACTCGACCGAATCTTCTGCATGTTGCGGCTCAACACGGCCAGCTGCTGAAAAAAAGGCCAAGCGTGTCCCACGGCCACGTGCTGATGAGGATGCACCGTCTCCACGACCAGCACTGTTGCCTCCTGACACAGAGCCTGCTTGCCCTCTTTTATTGGCTTGTGACTGTCTGCCTCTCCTTGTTGGCCTTCCAGACATACTAATGGCCTGTAGCTGCACTAAGCTGGAATATATATATATATATATATATATATATATATATATATATATATATATATATATATATATATATATATATATATATATATGATACTGCAGCTAGCAAAATCAACTGCCTGCCTGTAGTATGAGAACACCACCAACCTTCTACAGGTAGCTTTAGCTGAACACTGTGCAGAGGTCGCACTACACTAACTTATAGCTTTAGCTGAACACTGAGGAGAATGCACTACACTAACTTGTAGTTTTAGCTGAACACTGTGCAGAGGACGCACTACACTAACTGTAAATAGTCTAGCTGCCTGACTGTGGTACTAATAGGATCAAAAGAACACCAGCAATTTTCTTCAGGTAGCTGTAAATACTGTAACAACACAAGCCTGCCTGTCAGTAGGAAGATAACAGGAACAGATCTAGCTAAACTGAATACAGTATATATATATATATATATATATATATATATATATATATACACACACATATACACACACACACACACACACACACACACACACAACACCAGGGATGTATATATATATATATATATATATATATATATATATATATATATATATACACACACAATACACTGTAAGTGCAGCTAACTGACTGACTGTCCTGCCTAATCTATCTAACCTAAATTAAATGACACTGTCTCTCTCTCTCTCTCTCTCTCTCTCTCTCTCTCTCTCTCTCTCTCTCTCTCTCTCTCAAGCCGGGACACACTACACAGGGCCGCTGTGCAGGTGGCCTTATATAGTGTGGGGCATGTTCTAAACCCCAAGCCATAATTGGCCAAAGCCATTCTGTCTTTGGCTAATTACAGCTCTCTCTACAGACGGTGCTGTGATTGGCCAAGCATGCAGGTCATCAGCCAGCAATGCACTGCGATGCCGCAGGGAATTATGGGCGGTGACGCGCCACATGAATTTGGCACGAACTGACCATATTGTTCAATTCGCCCAACAATCGAACAGCCGATGTTCGAGTCGAACATGGGTTGAACACGAAGCTCATCCCTAATGGAGATAGATGATTCACAACTAGTTGATTATATTGAGGGAAACACCTTGATAGACTCAACGATCCTTGATCTACCTCCAACCTCAGGTTTAACCAATAAATCACAAGACTTCCCTAGTTTTTCTAACAACAAATATCTTCAAATGTTTGTGAATGCAAGTACCGAGAACATACGTGCCATAAGATGGGATAAAATTGAACCCACTATGGACCACCTCTCATCAAATGAAAGAAAAGCACTTCAATAATTAAAAACACTACCAAACTGCATTATAAAACCCAGTGACAAGGGTGGGAATGTTGTACTGTTGCCAGAAATTGATTATTTGGAGGGAAAAAAATGAATAATTCCAGCTGCTAGGAACGATAGTCAAGTAACCCCTTTCCAGACTTGGTAAAAGAAATAAAACTACCGTCTAAATAGAGCCTTGGAAGTTGGTTTATTGACTCAAAAGGAGTTTTTATTCCTTAGTAGGGATGAGCCAAACACCCCCCTGTTTGGTTCGCACCAGAACATGCTAACAGGCAAAAAAATTGTTCGGACACGCGAACACCGTTAAAGTCTATGGGATACGAACATGAATAATCAAAAGTGCTAATTTTAAAGGCTTATATGCAAGTTATTGTCATAAAAAGTGTTTGGGGACCCGGGTCCTGCCCCAGGGGACATGGATCAATGCAAAAAAAGTTTTAAAAACGTCCGTTTTTTTGGGAACAGTGATTTTAAAGATGCTGAAACTGAAACAATAAAAGTGTAATATGCCTTTAAATTTCATACCTGGGGGGTGTGTATAGTATGCCTGTAAAGGGGCGCATGTTTCCCATGTTTAGAACAGTCTGACAGCAAAATGACATTTCGAAGGAAAAAAGTAATTTAAAACTACTCGCGGCTATTAATGAATTGCCGGTCCGACAATCCACATAAAAGTTCATTGATAAAAATGGCATGGGAATTCCCCACAGGGGAACCCTGAACCAAAATTAAGAAAAAAAAAATGTAACGGGTGACCCCCACACATTTTTTTTTTTGGCTCAGGGCGGTATTAGATCAAAAGGGGGCTTCTACTAAATACTGAGCAAAGGGTCTGAATACTTAGGACTTAGGAATAAATCTGCAACAATGTCAACAATTCTGTGTTTTTCTGTCAATATGGGGTGCTGTGTGTACAATATGGGGTGCTGTGTGTACAATAATGAGGAAAAAAAATGAACTTAAATGATTTTAGCAAATGGCTGCAATATAATAAAGAGTGAAAAATTTAAAGGGGTTGTAAAGGTATTTTTTTTTTTAAATAACAAACATGTTATACTTACCTCCACTGTGCAGCTCATTTTGCACAGAGTGGCCCCGAACCTCGGCGGCTGTCTCGGCTCCTCCCCGCAAGGACTCCACACCTTAATGCGAACTCCCTTGCATGGTGTGGATTGCTTGCAAGCGTGCTCCCGTGATACAGCCGGAGGCTAAAGCCGCTCACTGTATCACTCAGCCCCGCCCCCTGGCGCACCGTGTCATTGGATGTGACTGACAGCAGCGCGAGCCAATGGCTGCGCTGCTTTCAATCCATCCACTGTAACCAATCAGCGGTCAGGCTGAGCAGCAAAGAGGATGTCGGGAGCGAGCGCTGGACTTTTGAGGGCTCAGGTAAGTAAAAATGGGGGGGCTGAGGGCGGCGGTATTGTCGGATGTTTTTTCACCTTAATGCATAGAATGCATTAAGGTGAAAAAACTTTTACCTTTACAACCCCTTTAAGGGGGTCTGAATACTTTCCGTCCCCACTGTATATCACAAGCTGGGATGCAACCCAAGTGACACACCAAGATCAAATAAAGGCTTCATTTATCAGTTTGGAGTCACATTAGGTGCTTCCCTTGACCTGACAGCCCCTAAAGCAAGTAGCTGGGACTCCAGGGTAAAATTTATGTACTCTGTCTGGCGTGAGGTACCACCTCGTGTGTAGCTTAAATTGGATGTAAACCCAAAATTTTTTATTTATTTTTTTTTTGATGTCATAATGTAGAGTATAAGATTTGCTATCATTTGAGCCCAGTCTTGCCACACAGAGTTAATCCATCTCTGAGCAATCCTCTTTTATTGTTCAGTGAGAGAAATCTTGACAAACTGAGAAAAACTTTGTCAAATCCTCCCCCTTGCTGTGAGTGACAGGTGATTTACATCTCGTGCAGAAGCCGGAGAGACATGCAGTATTTTTTAATTTCCTCCCCCACTCCTTTCTTCTGCTGCTCTGCAAGGATTGGCTGTTCCACACCTCAGCATGATTTGACATGCTGAAGTCATGTGGTTATTTTCCTGTCTCTTCACTGGATGTTAGAGATCATTGCAGAAGTTCAGCAGAAGTTCAGTGTTAGAAATACACAGGAGAATATGCATCTTGACAAGGGGAGTGTAGAGGTGGGCGGAGAGACTACTGACATCATGACTCCACCCACCGAGCTCCAGACAACAGACCCACCCACAGAATCTGCAGTTTTTCGGGTCTAATAACAGACAGAGGGGAGACATTTGACAGGTAAAGATACATGCAGGAGGTGTGTATATCCTTATAGATAACCCCTATGGCAGTAGTTTAGAAATGATGACATTGGGTTTACATCCACTTTAACTACAATCTCTTTAATGACCATGAAGCAGGAGCATTTATGAATGTTATTCAGCATGTCTGACCAGTCCTCTATAGAGAATACCTGGTCAACATCGGTTTCCCAACAGATCATAGCTATTAATTTCTCAGGAAGGTCTATTTCATTGAGGTGTCTATATATCATAGAGATGGTCCCCTGTTCTCTGGATAAATTAAGGCATATAATTTTCATATTGAGAGAATATGGGATTACCATTCAACGAGAATAGAGATTCAAAGAAATGTCTTATTTGGAGATATCTATAGAACTCAGTTCTTGGGATATCAAACTGTTCTTGTAGTTGTGTAAAGGAGTAAAACTGTGATCCGTTTGTTAAGGCTCTTAATGTTGTGGGGGACCCAAGTTCACACCAGTGGAATTCATTGGGTAGATCATAGGCGGGGGAATCTCTTGTCTCCTAAGAATGAGGATAGGAGGGGGTCTGTCTGATTGAAGTTTAAACTTCTGATGGTATAAATTCCATAGGTGGATAGTTTGGCCTACAATATTATTTCATTTGCCAATCTCTCTAGGTTTTATTCAAGTTTGCCATAAGAGCTCAGATATATAAAATGGGCGAGCTGAAATCATCTCAAACCGCAACCATGGGATCATAGCCGGGGGGTATGCCACTGGGCTGCTTGTGCAAGTCTGGCAGCTAAATAGTACAGCCATATGTTTTGCAACCCTAATCCTCCCTGTGAAAGGGGTTTATGTGTGGGTAATTTACTATATCTGGGGGGTTTACTTTTCCAAATTAATTTGTTATTGGCTGTCTGGATCAAGTTTGGTGAGACACATATAGGGGAAGAGCTTTGGGAGGATGAACATTTTAATGGCCGTGATCCATCCCAACAGAGGGATGGAAAATGTAGACCAAAGTTGTAGCCATCATTTAGTTCTAAGGAAGGCCTGAGGGTAGTGGGCATTGTACATAGCTCGAAGGGAGGGTGCTAGTCGCACTCTCAGGCATTGCAGGGAATTATCTGTGAGGGTGATACCGAATGAGTCTTTAATGCTAGTGGAGATATGAGGTGGAATGTTGATGGGGAGAGCAGAGCATTTTGCTAGATTCACTCCCAGCCCAGAAATGGAGTGGAAGTCTTGTAGGGTGGATATGAGATGGGGGAGGGAAACTAACGGGTCTGGCAAGAACATGAGCACGTCGTCTACATAGAGACTCAATTTGAAATCCTCCTCCCCTTTTGTGTATCCCTTTATGTTCGGGTTAGTGATAATCGCCCTGGCCAACGGTTCTATGGCCAGGGCAAAAATCAATGGTGACAATGGACAGCACTGTCTGGTTCCACGGCTGAGTGGGAAGTACTCAGAGAAACATCCTGGGAGTTTGATTCGGGTGTGTGGGTTATGGTATAATGCTTTAAAACCGTTAACAAATTCCCCCAGGAAACCAAACTTAGTCAGGACAGCATCTATATAGGGCCAGAGGATGCTATTGAAGGCTTTATGTATATCTAGGCCTAGAATTAATACTTTGCGGGAACAGATATCTGCATCATGTATTTCATTAGCCGCTAGGCGGATATTATCTGTGATCTGTCTCGTGGGGATAAAGCCTGTCTGTTAGGCCTATTAGCGTGGAGATAATGGGTGCTAGTCTATCAGCTAATACTTGGGATAAAATCTTAGTGTCGTTGTTAAGAACTGAGATTGGTCTGTAATTTTGTGGTAGGGAATGGTCCTTATTAGGTTTGGGGATGAGAGTCATATTGGCGGAGAGCATCTCTTCAGAGAGTTTATGTACCGGGAAATATTTTGTAGTAGGATGAGGTATATCCGTCTGGACCCAGAGCTGTTGATGATTTTAGGGATTTTATGATAGATAGGTGTAACGAGCCCCTTGCTCGCTCGGTTCCACTCTCCCGACACTCCTCTGCTGCTATAGAATCAGATTGCAGACCGCAACATCTGATTGTTCGGTCATCCGATGCTCCGGGATTAGAACTACAGCTATGTGCCGTTCTAACCCAGTTGTTATAGCTCAGATCAAACATCAGGCAGGCTGTATGTAAGTTCAACCAGGAATCTCTCTTTATTGACAGGAATACAGTCTCTTTTATACACTAAAAGAGGAGGTGTATACCTCCTGCTCATATTACTCTGAACATACACCTGTGACCAGACACCTAATTAACATGGGCTAATTAACTAATCCCTTTAGACAGCCTAGATGACTCAGACATGACCTTTAGGCCAGACTGACCATCTTGTAGCTCAGACAACCCAATCAACATTATCACAATGCCAGAGTTAATTAACACAAACAACAATGGTGATCTAATGACTCTTAGATCATATACTAGAGACTTATTTACAATACACATTCTAGCAGACAACAGACAGGTAGTTGGAATTGATGACATTAGCATTTAACAGTAGGAGTCCCAACGGTACGAATCAGTCACTATTCTAATATGGCATATAAAGGGTTCCCAGAGTCTTGTGTCTTGGGGGGACATGGAGATGAATCCAAAGTAACACCAACCCCAGGGTCCCCAGAGTCTGTGTGTCCTGGGGGACCAGGACCCGAATCCACAGTAATACCACCTCAAGGGTCCCCAGGCATACAGCTCACAAAGAGCACCGTTCCCCCAAATGCCAGGGCCCACGATCGATCGGCAAGAGGCTAGCATTCAGTCCCCTCCAAAAGTCTCTCTCCCGGCTAGGTCTGTCACATTTTTCCCCTTTCGGCAGGAGACTACACAGGAGGAGACCCCAGACGGGTTGACTCCGAAGTTAGTCAGTAGTTCCAGTCCTCTAATGCCTGTACCCACACAGTACTCTAAACAAATTGTTCCAAACAAAGCATTACTCACCCAGCCAACCTCTGCCTCTCTCAGAGAACATATCTGCCGCTGGGGGGAGGCCTGGACTGGCCCTTCTCCCTGGAGTCCTTTCTGCCGCTGGAGAGAAGACAGGGTGTCTGGGCTCACTCCGTCATGCTGTTGGGGATCTGGGCCGACTGCCCAGCATCCCTGGGGTATACAGGTGGAGACTGAAGTCCAATCCACCTTCACAGGACATCCATCCTCTGTTGAGGGCAGAGTCCAGCAGTACTTGGCCCTGTTGCCAGCCCTTCTGCTGGAAACCCCACACCATCTGCTCCGGCTAACTGTTGGGGAGGGACAATGAACACCTCCTCTCCCTTCTCCCCCTGTATCCTGATCTGCTGCTGGGAAGTGACCACCTCCTTCTCACCCTGAGCCTCCGGAACCGCCGCAGGTGTAGGGCAGAGATCTTGGACCCTCTGTCCGGTTGCCAGCGCTTCCGCTGGGGAAGTTCCTTGTAACTTCACAGATACTTCTGTTGGTGCTGGGCAGAGCATAGTGAAGTTTGGCCCTAATAACAGCTCCTCTTCTGCTGGAGGCTCACCAGGTTGTTCTTCCTCAGCAGAAAAGTCTTTCAAATCCCCTGTCTCTGCAACTGGTGTCTGGGGATAAAGGTTCACCATCTCCACTCCGTGGAACCCAGAAGATGCTATCAGTGCTGGGCAGAGGTTAGCAGAGCTCTGCCCTGTTCTCAGCACTTCAGGTTTGGGGACGGCAATCTTCAGATTTTCCACTGCCGATTCTCTGGCATTCTGCTGGACAGGCACATTCCTCCATCCAAGATCATCCAATGCAGAAACAGGTTCATCAAGGTCAGTCAGCACTTGCTGCATCCGCCATAAGACCTCCGCCTCCATAGCTGCGGGGGCAGGTTGGCAGAGCACACTGTTTCTCTGCCACATTGTCAACTCTTCAGCCATGATTTCAGAGTTGTCAACTGGTATTTCATGATAGTCCCAGGCAAAGGGAGCACCACCCTGCTGCTGAGCAGAGTCTAAAAGCTGTTTGTAGGTGATCTCCAACTCCCATTCCTGAACGGCCAGAAACTCCAAATCCTCCAGTGCCCAGTGCACTTCTGAGACATTCAGTCTCCGCTCTCTGTGCTCCATTATTTCCTCCAAACGCCACTCCCGATCACTTCCAAAGTCAGGGTCCCTGGACAGCCTCCAGTATAACAATCCCAGGCCATCGTAGTCAAAGCCTTCCGTGGGGCTGTCATCCGCTGTCCATGGGCACACTTGGGCTACATACCACTGGAGGGCTCTGTAGCTCTCGTCCAACCGCATTTCTGCCCAGATCAGCCTGCTTAACTCGGCTGTCCACTCCTGGTTCGGCTGTTCCCCCAAAAACAGCATTCGCACTTCATACTGCGACCAGTACCTCACATGGATGGAGGGGAGAACTTTTCCCTGGTGTCGCTGCTCACAGGCTAACGCTTCCTTCCAGAGTTCACAGCGGATAGAATCAAACCATCCTAGCAGGTCCTGCTCTGATACTGGTCCTTTGTGCTGTATCTCCTTCTCTCGCAACCTCCTTCTGAATTCCTCATTCATGGTGGCTGGTATCTATCCTCTCCTGCTATCCTGCTACCTTGGATCCAGGTGATGGCTTGGATGTGTTCACGGCAAGGAAGCACGATCCCACCATTCCCTCCACGGCTCTCAAGTAAGTCTTTCAGCGTGGCTCTCCTGCAGGCTGGTTTGGAGTGTCCCAGTAACTGGAGAGCAAATCCCACTGCTGCCACCAATGTAACGAGCCCCTTGCTCGCTTGGTTCCACTCTCCTGACTAGGGATGAGCCGAACACCCCCCTGTTCGGTTCGCACCCCGCCCCCCTCTGACGCACGGGATATGACGGGACTTCCCTGTGGCATTCCCCGTGACGTCACAGGGAAGTCCTGTCAAGTCACCGTGCGTCAGAGGGGGGCGGGGTCACCGGGTGGCCCCGCCCACCGTTATTTAAGAACCGTCAGACGAGGAGACGCCGTCACACAGCGGGAGCCTCCCTTCATGCATGGATGCGGAGCGGCCCGGAGAAGAAAAGAAGAGAAGATGAAGATGAAGAAGATGAAGAAGAGAAGAGGATGAAGAAGAAGATGAAGAGAAGAGCGGGAGCCTCCCCTCATGCCATGGGTGCGGAGCGGCCCGAGGAGAAGAAGATAGAAAACGCAGCGGAGAAGATGCTGGACGAGAACGCCGGAGGAAGAACCAGAAGAGCCAGAAGAACCAGAAGAAGAAGAAGATGAAGGAAGATAGAAGAAGCATTTAAATAAAGGAATTGTCAAAAACTGTCTCGTCATTTTTAACTATTTTGACAGTTTTTTAGTGAAATGGTAGGGGTAAGTACCCCCTTACCATTTCACACAGGGGGGGGCCGGGATCTGGGGGTCCCCTTGTTAAAGGGGGCTTCCAGATTCCGATAAGCCCCCCGCCCGCAGACCCCCACAACCACCGGCCACGGTTGTGGGGATGAGGCCCTTGTCCTCATCAACATGGGGACAAGGTGTTTTGGGGGGCTACCCCAAAGCACCCTCCCAATGTTGAGGGCATGTGGCCTGGTACGGTTCAGGAGGGGGGGGGCGCACTCTCGTCCCCCCTCTTTTCCTGCGGCCTGCCAGGTTGCGTGCTCGGATAAGGGTCTGGTATGGAATTTAGGGGGAACCCCACATCATTTTTTTTTTTTAATTTTGGCCGGGGTTCCCCTTAATATCCATACCAGACCTGAAGGGCCTGGTATGGAATTTAGGGGGACCCCCCCACGTCATTTTTTTTTTTTTTCAATTTTGGTTCGGGGTTTCCCTGTGGGGAATTCCCATGCCGTTTTTATCAATGAACTTTTATGTGTATTGTCGGACCGGCAATTCATTAATAGCCGCGGGTAGTTTTAAATGAGTTTTTTCCTTCGAAATGTCATTTTGCTGTCAGACTGTTCTAAACACGGGAAACATGCGCCCCTTTACAGGCATACTATAGACACCCCCCAGGTACGAAATTTAAAGGGATATTACACTTTTATTGTTTGACTTTAAGCATTATTAAAATCACTGCTCCTGAAAAAACGTCCGTTTTTAAAACTTTTTTTTGCATTGATACATGTACCCTGGGGCAGGACCCGGGTCCCCAAACACTTTTTATGACAATAACTTGCATATAAGCCTTTAAAATTAGCACTTTTGATTTCTCCCATAGACTTTTAAAGGGTGTTCCGCGGCATTCGAATTTGCCGCGAACACCCCAAATTGTTCGGTGTTCGGCGAACTTGCGAACAGCTAATGCCTACTCCTGACACTCCTCTGCTGCTATAGAATCAGACTGCAGATAGCAACATCTGATTGCTCGGTCATCCGATGCTCCGGGATTAGAACTACAGCTCTGTGCTGTTCTAACCCAGTTGTGATAGCTCAGAACAAACACCAGTCAGGCTGTTTGTAAGTTCAACCAGGAATCTCACTTTATTGACAGGAATACAGTCTTATTTATACAATAAAAGAGGAGGTGCAGACCTCCTGCTCATATTACTCTAACAATACAGCTGTAACCTAATTAACCTAATTAACATGAGCTAATTAACTAATCCCTTTAGACAGCCTAGATGACTCAGACATGACCTTTAGGCCAGACTGGTCGTCCTGTAGTTCAGAAAATCCAATCAACATTATCACAATCAACATAGACTCTTCTTCACACAATAGCAGAGTCTGTGTGTCCTGGGGGACCAGGACCCGAATCCACAGTAATACCACCTCAAGGGTCCCCAGGCATACAGCTCACAAAGAGCACCGTTCCCCCAAATGCAAGGGCCCTCAATCGATCGGCAAGAGGCTAGCATACAGTCCCCTCCAAATGTCTCTTTCCCGGCTAGGTCTGTCACAGTGATCCCATCCAGCTGTATACGTGGGGTGTTGAGGGATGCACAGAGGATCTCCTCTTTCACTAGGAAGTCCTTCAGGCACATCACAATGTCCCTAGGAGGTTTCTCGGGTGGTGGTTTGGACCAAAGGGCTCTGTGCAGCCTGTCATACAGGAACAATGTCTCAGGTTGGTCTGGAAGCATGGAGCTGAACAGTCTCTTAATAGCGTCAGACAGATCAGTGACTGATTCTGGCACTCCGCGTACCCTGATGTTTATTCCTATTATGGTTATTGAGGTGGTTTTGTAGCTGTATAACCGTATCAGTGAGTAATTCATGGTCTTTGCGAAGGTCAACATAAGCCAGGTGCAATTTGTCATGCTTGATTTCTAGCATATCTGTTCGCCCTCCTAATGAGGTGATCTCCTGGGTCAGAGTGTTTGTTGACTTATGCAGTTCAGCCTGAAACTTACGTGGCAGACTGTCATGCATTGTGGACAAGCTATCCTCCAGGTCTGCTTTGGTGAAATGGGGCATGTACTCACTCTGTTCTGAGGATGCCGTGGGAGAAGCTGCTGGATCAGGAATGTCTGGCACAACAGGCTTCCGTTGGGCACCATCTTGGGCCATCATGGTCTGTTCCCATACCTGGATCAAATAGCTTGTCAGGGACCGCTGTGCAGATTTTGGTTTGTTTTTCTTAGCCGTCGGCATGCACCATGGGTCCCACAGGGGAGCTGGGGCTGTTAGGTGAAAAATAGCTGTGTTGATAGCCCCGGGGAGTGATATTAGGTCTCGATCACCCTCGGAGCTCCGGCTCTTAGCTTCCTGCCAGTTTCGCGCTGCACATGCGCCCGGTCCATTAGTATATATTGCCTATCTGTAGATTTACCCAAACTGACTGTCTCCTCTTTCCCTTTTTCCCTATTTTGATTAATTATGATTCATTGTCTCTCTTTCTCTTTTCTTCATATGCTATGAGTGACACATGCTCTCGTCCTCCTTGTGTTATGGTCCATCTATTACTCAATACATCTATTTGAGATTGTCCCCCCTGTGTCACTTTGTTGTGACCAGTATATATATCAGCCTCTCTCTAGTAACCACCTGATATTCATTTAGTGACTTTAGAGTGTCTCATGTGTAATATTTTGGTATGGATGCATATGGTAGGTGTTAATAAATGAATGAGTATATCTAATATTTATGATCAATCACTTTTTGATCGACTTGTGCATGCCAAAAACCACCTACATATGAGTGGACTGTCTATGCTGTTTATAGGCATGATTCTCTAGATAGCCGTAGCTTAACAATGGCCGAAAGACTAGAGCTTTGAGCGAGGAAACATCCCAAGCCATTGATTTTTCATTTGGTTTCATTTGGTGTAACCAACTGGCATATATCATCCTCTCTCTAGTAGCTACCGGATATTTATTCAGTGATTTTAGAGTGTCTCATATGCAATATTGTGCTATTGATGCACAGGTGTTAATTAATCAATGAATATATCTGTTTGGATCAATCATTTTTTGATCGACCCGTGTTTGCCAATAAACCCCTTATATATGAGTGAACTGTCCATGCTGTTTATAGGTGTGACTTTCTAGAAAGCCATAACTTAACATCTGCCGAGAAATTACAACTTTGATCGAGGGAACATCCCAAACTTACCCTATTTGGGGTTAATAACCCCTCGGCTACTACTATTAGATATGTGTCTGTTTTGACCATTTACTCGAATTGGCTATATTGTAACTCTCTGATATAATGTATAAATAACATTGGAATTGCTAACTATAAACACCATTGGATTATTTTTGCTAGTTTAGATCCAGGGGAGGATTGGAAGAGAGAGAGAGAGAGAGAGAGAGAGAGAGAGAGAGAGAGAGAGCGAGACAGAGAGAGAGAGGAAGATAGAAGAAAGAAGATAGAAGAAAGAAGAAACATTTAAATAAAGGAATTGTCATTTTTAACATTTTTGACAGTTTTTTAGTGAAATGGTAGGAAAAGTACCCCCTTACCATTTCACACAGGGGGGAGGGCCGGGATCTGGGGGTCCCCTTGTTAAAGGGGGCTTCCAGATTCCGATAAGCCCCCCACCCGCAGACCCCCACAACCACCGGCCGGGGTTGTGGGGATGAGGCCCTTGCCTCATCAACATGGGGACAAGGTGTTTTGGGGGGCTACCCCAAAGCACCTTCCCAATGTTGAGGGCATGTGGCCTGGTACGGTTCAGGAGGGGGGGCGCACTCTTGTCCCCCCTATTTTCCTGCGGCCTGCCAGGTTGCGTGCTCGGATAAGGGTCTGGTATGGATTTTGAGGGGGACCCCCGCCATTTTTTTTTATTTTGGCCGGGGTTCCCCTTAATATCCATACCAGACCTGAAGGGCCTTGTATGGAATTAAGAGGGAACCCCCACGTCATTTTTTTTTTAAATTTGGTTCGGGGTTCCCCTGTGGGGAATTCCCATGCCGTTTTTATCAATGAGCTTGAAGCCGCGAGTAGTTTTAAATGACTTTTTTTCCTTTGAAATGTCATTTTGCTGTCAGGCTATTCTAAACACGGGAAACATGCGCCCCTTTACAGGCATACTATAGACACCCCCCAGGTACAAAATTTAAAGGGACATTATACTTTTATTGTTTCGCTTTAAGCATTATTAAAATCACTGTTCCCGAAAAAACGGACGTTTTTAAAACTTTTTTTTGCATTGATCCATGTCCCCTTGGGCAGGACCCAGGTCCCCAAACACTTTTTATGACAATAATTTGCATATAAGCCTTTAAAATTAGCACTTTTGATTATTCATGTTCGTGTCCCATAGACGTTAACGGTGTTCGAACAATTTTTGCCTGTTCGCAAGTTCTGGTGCAAACTGAACAGGGGGGTGTTCGGCTCATCCCTAGTTGTCATACGGTTTTGACGAATCTCTTGGATGCAGACTGATAATGATTTGTATGTTGCTCGATCGGCATATATCCCCTACACAAGTATATATTAACCCATGGGCGTAGCATAAGGGGTTGCAGGGGTCACAATCGCAACCCTGCCCCTAGCTCGAGGGGGCCCCTGCAGCCTCCCTGTCATATTATCATATCCTCCACAAAGTCCAGCTCCGATCTGCCCTAGGGCCCCACAACCATGCTCCAATACTGGGCTTCCACTTTGCCTTCCACGTTCCACACCCCTCTGTTCCCATTGGCTGGGGAAAAGCTGTGAGCCTTTTCCTGAATGGAGAGGAGCACGGGGTGAGAACAGCCCAGGATGGGGAAGTGTCTGTGCTGTGTGCTGGCAACATGCAATGGTAACCGAGCTCAGCGGGTTAAGAGGAGAAAAGTGCCGTCCTGTAGCCATGATGGGACAGATGTTACTGGTGAGTAGGGATGAGCTTCCTGTTCGAGTCGAACCCATGTTCAACTCGAACATCGGCTGTTCACTCGTTCGCTGAATTCCGAACGTTATGGGCCGTTCGCGCCAAATTCGTGTGGCTACCTTCTACTACCTGTAGAAGGTTGGTGGTGTTCTCATACTTCAGGCAGGCAGTTGATTTTGCTAGCTGCAGTATCAGTACACATTTTATATATATATATATATATATATATATATATATATATATATATATATATATATATATATATATATATATATATATATATATATATATATATATATATCCCAGCTTAGTGCAGCTACAGGCCATTAGTATGTCTGGAAGGCCAAGAAGGAGAGGCAGACAGTCACAAGCCAATAAAAGAGGGCAAGCAGGCTCTGTGTCTAGTGCTGGTCGTGGAGACGGTGAATCCTCATCAGCACGTGGCCGTGGGACACGCTTGGCCTTTTTTTCGGCAGCTGGCTGTGTTGAGCCGCAACATGCGGAAGACTTGGTCGAGTGGATGACCAAGCTGTCCTCATTCTCCTCATCCTCTCTCACCCATGCTCAGGGTACTTTGTCTGGCAAAGCAGCGGCCTCTTCCCTCAGCTCAATGTCATCAGTGACTCCTTCCCTAGCCCCACCATGTCCTCCTGAGGAGTCCCTCGAACTGTTTGACCACAGTGTTGGGTACATGCTCCAGGAGGATTCCCAGCGTTTGGAAGGCTCTGATGATGATATTGAGCTAGATGAAGGCAGTAACGTGAGCATGGACAGAGGGGGTGCCCAAGAAGGACAGCAATCTGGCAGTCATGCTCCCCCTGCTGCAGCATACTGCCAGGTTTGCTCCAGTGATGAGGAGGGAGGGGATGATGAGGTCACTGACTCAACGTGGGTGCCTGATAGGAGAGAGGAGGAGGAGAAGGAGGAGGCGGCACATCACCAACGAGGCAGGATGCCCTCCAGGGGCCAGCCTAAGAGCAGCACACTGACTGCATTACATCCCAAAGCTCCACATGTGCAGGGCGCTGCAGTCTCTGTGCGTTATTAAAAAAGTTCTTTGGTGTGGGCCTTTTTTGAGACGAGAGCATCAGATCGCACCGCTGCTATTTGCAACATATGTCTCAAGCCTATCTCGCGTGGCCAAAACATCTCCCACTTGGAGAAGGTGGCCGTCTGACCGATGCGTTCAGACAATTTTTTAGTCCGCAGCCCCAAGGTATGATCGGTTCCAGCAACCATCGCCAGCGTCTGTTTTACATGGTGCAGGAATACCTAGGGGCAAGATCAGATTTGGACACCTTTCCCACCGAAAATCCTCTGGGTTACTGGGTCTTGAGGATGGATCACTGGCCCGAGCTTGCACAGTATGCAATTGAGCTACTGGCCTGTCCTGCATCCAGCGTTCTTTCGGAACGCACATTCAGTGCTGCTGGATGCGTGGTAACCGATCACAGGGTGCATCTGTCCACCGACTTGGTCGATTGACTGACCTTCATAAAAATGAATCAGTCTTGGATCACCACCAGCTACCAAGCACCTGATGCTGATGTAACCGAATCATTTTTTTTGAAATCTCAGATCCCTTCAAAGACTGCCTATGCTGATGCTGAGTGACTATCCCTGAGTAATTATCCTCTTCCTCCTCAATGATCACGCTGATAGCTTGTAAGAACATTTTTGGTTCTGGGCGCCACCACCAGTGCCTAAGGCACAATTTTTCAGCCCCTGTTTAACAGGGGCGTGTAATTACAATTTTTGATGCAATACTTTGCAGCAGGGCTCGTTCCTGCATTCCAACTAGAATGTCTGTGAGGGGTTGCAGTGTTGTGGCACCAGCACCACCACCACCACCACCAAAGGCCCAATTTTTCTGCCCCTGTTCAACAGGGGCATGTAATTACAATTCTTGATCTAATATTTCACAGCAGGGCCCATTTCTGCACCCACCAAGAGCGAGTGAGTGAGGACTTACAGTGTTGTGGCACCAGCACCACCACCACCACCACCAAAGGCCCAGTTTTTCTGCCCCTGTTCAACAGCGGCATGTAATTACAATTCTTGATCTAATATTTCACAGCAGGGCCCTGTGAGGGCTTACGTTGTTGTGGCCACAACAACACCTAAGGCCCAAATTTCTGCTGAGTATATAGAGCAGGCCCCTACTTTTAAACATCTAACTTACAAACGACTCCTACTTGCAAACGGAAGGAGACAACAGGAAGTGAGATGAAATCTACCTCTAGGAAGGGAAATTCTCTCCTGTAAGAGTTAATATGGGAAAAACATTTCTCCTTTCCACTGATGCTTTCCAATCCTTTTTCCACAAAAAACCCCAAATTCTCAAAAAACATTTGTCATTGGGACAAAAAGTGAGGTGAAATCTTCTGAAGAGGAGGAAAGACAGCAAAACAAATGTCACAGGGGTGATAACCCTTCCCTATGTTCTCCAAAAAGCTTAAAAAAGATTTTTTGGCTGGAGCTAAACACGTTAAAAATGTACCCGTTCAAAATGACAAACAGATTCTACTTAACAACAAACCTACAGTCCCTGTCTTGTTTGCACCACTTGTATACTGCTGTTCAGAGTATATAGGGCCTGGTGGCCCCACACCTTTCCTTATTTTAATTTGGGTGCGGGGTTCCCCTTAATATCCATACAAGACCCTGGTAAGGGCCTGGTAATGGACTGGGGGTACCCATGCCGTTTGTCTCACTGATTTTCATCCATATTGCTAGGACCCGACATTACATTAAACCCGCAAGCAGTTTTAAATGAGATTTTTTCCTTTAAAAATGACATTTGGTGCAGGGACTGTTCTAAACACGGGAAACACGCGCCACTTTACAGGCATACTATAGACACCCCCCAGGTACGATATTTAAAGGAATATTTCACTTTTTTTTTTTACTTTAAGCATCATTAAAAATCACTGCTCCCGAAAAAACGGCCGTTTTTAAAAGTTTTTTTGCATTGATACATGTCCCCTGGGGCAGGACCCGGGTCCCCATACCCTTTTTAGGACAATACCATGCAAATTAGCCTTTAAAATGAGCACTTTTGATTTTGAACGTTCGAGTCCCATAGACATCAATGGGGTTCTAACGTTCGTGCAAACTTTCGGTCCGTTCGCAGGTTCTGGTGCGAACCGAACCGGGGGGTGTTCGGCTCATCCCTAATCCTGAGTAATTATCCTCTTCCTCCTCAATGATCACGCTGATAGCTTGTAAGAACATTTTTGGTTCTGGGCGCCACCACCAGTGCCTAAGGAAGGCCCAATTTTTAAGCCCCTGTTTAACAGGGGCATGTAATTACAATTTTTGATGCAATACTTTGCGGCAGGGCTCGTTCCTGCGTTCCGACTAGAGTATCTGTGAGGGGTTGCAGTGTTGTGGCACCAGCACCAGTGCCTAAGGCCCAATTTTTCAGCCCCTGTTCAACAAGGGCATGTAATTACAATTCTTGATCTAATATTTCATAGCAGGGCCCGTTTCTGTGCCCACCAAGAGCGAGTGAGGACTTACAGTGTTGTGGCACCAGCACCACCTCCACCACCAGCAAAGGCCCAATTTTTCAGCCCCTGTTTAACAGGGGCATGTAATTACAATTTTTTATGCAATACTTTGCGGCAGGGCTCGTTCCTGCGTTCCGACTAGATATCTGTGAGGGGTTGCAGTGTTGTGGCACCAGCACCAGTGCCTAAGGCCCAATTTTTCAGCCCCTGTTCAACAGGGGCATGTAATTACAATTCTTGATCTAATATTTCACAGCAGGGCCCTGTGAGGGCTTACAGTGTTGTGGCCACAACAACACCTAAGGCCCAAATTTCTGCTGAGTAGGGATGAGCCGAACACCCCCCTGTTCGGGTCACACCAGAATATGCGAACAGGAAAAAAGTTCGTTCGAACACGCGAACACCGTTAAAGTCTATGGGACATGAACATGAATAATCAAAAATGTTAATTTTAAAGGCTTATATGCAAGTTATTGTCATAAAAAGTGTTTGGGGACATGGGTCCTGCCCCAGGGGACATGAATCAATGCAAAAAAAAGTTAAAAAAAGTCCGTTTTTTCAGGAGCAGTGATTTTAATAATGCTTAAAGTCAAACAATAAAAGTGTAATATCCCTTTAAATTTCGTAGCTGGGGGGTGTCTATAGTATGCCTGTAAAGGGGCGCATGTTTCCCTTGTTTAGAACAGTCTGACAGCAAAATGACATTTCGAAGGAAAAAAAACCCATTTAAAACTACTCGCGGCTATTGCATTGCTGACAATACACATAGAAGTTCATTGATAAAAACGGCATGGGAATTCCCCACAGGGGAACCCCGTACCAAAATTAAAAAAAAAAAAAAGGACGTGGGAGTCCCCCTAAATTCCATACCAGGCCCTTCAGGTCTGGTATGGATATTAATGGGAACCCCGGCCAAAATTTAAAACAAAATGACATGGGGTTCCCCCTTCTGGTATGGATTTTAAAGGGGAACCCCGCGCCAAAAAAAAAAAAAAAAACGACGTGGGGTCCCCCCAAAAATCCATACCAGACCCTTATCCGAGCATGCAACCTGGCAGGCCGCTGGAAAAGAGGGGGGATGAGAGTGCGCCCCCCTCCTGAACTGTACCAGGCCACATGCCCTCAACATTGGGAGGGTGCTTTGGGGTAGCCCCCCAAAACACCTTGTCCCCATGTTGATGAGGACAAGGGCCTCATCCCCACAACCCTGGCCGGTGGTTGTGGGGGTCTGCGGGTGGGGGGGCTTATCGGAATCTGGAAGCCCCCTTTAACAAGGCCCCAGATCCCGGCCCCCCCTGTGTGAAATGGTAAGGGGGTAATTACCCCTACCATTTTACTAAAAAACTGTCAAAAATTTTAAAAATGACAAGAGACAGTTTTTGACAATTCCTTTATTTAAATGCTTCTTCTTTCTTCTTTCTTCTTTCTTCTATCTTCCTTCATCTTCTTCTTCTGGTTCTTCCTCCGGCGTTCTCGTCCAGCATCTCCTCCGCGGCGTCTTCTATCTTCTTCTCCTCGGGCCGCTCCGCACCCATGGCATGGGGGGAGGCTCCCGCTCTTCTCTTCATCGTCTTCATCTTTTCTTCTTTTCTTCTCTTCTTCTCTTCTTCATTTTCTTCTCCGGGCCGCTCCGCATCCATGCTGGCATGGAGGGAGGCTCCCGCTGTGTGACGGCGTCTCCTCGTCTGACGGTTCTTAAATAACGGGGGGTGGGGCCACGCTGACACATGCTTTTCTGCGTCTTTTGTGTGGCAATGCGCATCACACTTGTGTTACCATTCATCTGCATCTTCATGTTTTTGAATGCACGCCAACCCGTAAGAAAACGCATGCTTTGCTGTACATTTTGAAAATGTGCCGCAACACACGTTGCACTTGCGATACCATTCGTTGGCGTCTGAACGTTTCTGAATGCCCGACAACCTGCAGGAAAACGCATGCTTTGCCACACATTTTGGAAACATGCATCGTGCTCTTGCCATTTTTGCAGTACAAGCGTGATGCACGGTCGCAGCGCATTTCTGAAATGTGCGGCAAAGCACACAATTTCTGTGCGGTTGATGTGCATTCCGAATCATGCAGATGTAAATGCAGCCTGATTGTTAATGACGCCCCAATCACGGTTATCAGACGCATGTTTTGTCATGTGATAAAACACGCTATAAACACGGATCATCAAAGTCACATAGGAATGCTTCTCAGTAAAGTCACTTTGAAGTCACATCTGGTCGCCGGGAAGTTGTAGAGCAAAGTCAAGCTGGAAGTCGCTGCGGCTTTCATGTTGTGCTGTGTGAAGCAGAGCTAAATGGTGGTTCCCACATATCACCTTCTACCAATCACATCATTTACATCGTATTAACCCTTTCCCTGCCCCAATTATACCATTTATCACACAGAACATTTGGAGGGAAAGCTCCGTGTTCAGAGATGTGGGGGAGGGAAATAATGTCAGGGGTGTGACATCATCATCCCAACATTGGAGGGGCCAATTGTCTGCAGAAGTGGGCGGAGATGGGAATGTCTGGACTGCATTTTATATCTGGAACCAAAGTGGTGTTCCAGGATTTTCCAGAAGCTGAATGGAGACCCCTGTGTAGAAAGGCCAGAGACCCCGTATACATATCAGGGGCCTCCTTTAAGTTTTGTCTGGAGTGTGACTTCAAAGACCACTCATAGCCACCATTGAGAAGTCCTCATCAGGTCCAGTATGAGACTGTAGAGCCAGAGGGAAGGCAGCCATGTGGAAGGGAAATGTTGGGTGTTACATTGTTATTCTTGGTGTCAGAGGTCATACATTCTTGGTGCTAATTAGTATCTCATTATTGGCTTTTAGATTTTACTATTGTACTATTTCCAGTAAAGATTGTCCGGGAGAGGACAAACCAGAAGAAGAAGATTCCTCCTCTTCAGAATATAACATGAAGTCTGATTCTCTTTCCTTTCTGATGAACCCGGAGAGTAAAATTCAGGAATTACGGTAAGAGAAATGTGTGATCTGCAGTGATGGGGAAATGTGACGTCTTGTGATTGTTCCCGTCTCTCAGTGTTTCCTTCTATCTCTGGGTGTCCTCCATCCTCACCCATGTAGAATCTTCCATCACCTGTCCTCTTCTCATGTCTTCTCCTCTCTCTGAGGGAATCTTTCTCTTTGTAATCTCATCCATGGGATTTGGGGTTCCCCTTATAGTAGAACAGTGACCAGGCTATGTACATATGGAATGACCCTCCATATTCCTAACAAGCAGGAAATAGGATGGAATAGACCCCCTTAGGACTCGCTCACACGTCTGATGATTATGTAGAAGGAAGCAATGCTCAGTAACACTTCTATGACATTTATGATGTGTCTTTATTGTGTTTATGAAGCTCTGAAAACACTAGAAGAATGCTGGAGAAATGTACGGGGGAGGGGTTACTCTTCTAGTGGGAGGAGCCTAAAGAGGAAGTGATGTAGAGGAAATGATCTCCTCTGATATGTGGATTTCGGATATATTACAATAGTTCTATAAAATGAAAACCAGCCGCCATGTCATCATACTCACTATCGCTCTCCTGCCCCCTGGAGGACAGATTTCCCGGTCTGAGGATAATACCCGCTTGGTGACTTGTTACCACATCTGTTTTATTTGTATGTCACAATAGCTGGGATACTCGGGTCATTAATAGTTTATTAATAATAACGTGTAATATATCCTCACATAGAATCACTATATATCCATGTAAGAATGCACAGAGCGGCTGGCGACCCTCCTCTCCTTCATAACAGTATAGCAGCGGCTCTCCTAGTGTATCTGACAGGCGTGATGACGTCTCCACCTTACACGTTTCGCCCTAGGCGGGGCTTCGTCATGTATATTTGTGTTGTTTATTTAAAATGTGTAAATATTAACACTTTTAGGTTTAGGTAGTCTCACTTCTAGTGCTGCACAGCTATCTTTATATCTATCCTGTAAGGGAGGTGTCACTGCACTTCACCAATCATAAGTGGCCGATCACAAAGTAGGTTTTTTGCATGTACATAGTCTGCTAAAGTTTAGGTGGTCTCACTCATCATGCTGCAATATTGAACACTTTGACAATATCTTACTTATAGTGTTTTTTCTAACATTGTAATATTCCTGTATAATTTTGCTGAAACACGTGTGGATTGTTTAAACATTTGAAATAAAAATCCTATTTTTAGGTTTAGGGAGTCTCACTTGTAGTACTGCACAGTTCTCTTTCTATGTATTTGGTGTTGGATTTTGTGGATGAATCCTTCTGTGTTCAGCTGATTAGTACATATAATTATAAGAGGTTTTTGGCTGTGCAGTGACATATTTCCTGCCTGGCACTGTCAGTATTGCCGGCTGGTTGGTGATTTTGCCGGCACACAGAAGCTATTGGAGTTACCACACGTCTGTTCTGTACAACCAGAAGTGGCCGGAGCTGCTCTGTCCTACTTCTCTATTATTTCCCAGTGCATTCTGGGATACCAGAGCCTCCGAGGTCTGTCCTCCAATGCCTAGCGATTATTGGACATCACCATGAAATGAATGGAGGTGACTGACAAGCGTGGATGTCTCATGACAGCGACATGCGGCTTCATTTATAACACGACACAACGCTACCGCTCCAGTGTGACCAGCACTGTGTGCTGCCATTGTAATATTCATGGCAGGCATGGAAGGCGGTTATCAGGCTTTAGAAATGCTGAATAAATGTCACATAATCACATGGTACTGACACACGTGTGACCGAGACCTCACTGACCTCTGTAGCTACAGACACCACAGATCAACTAGTATATAAGGGAGTTATTCCCGCGCTATCAAATATGGAAGCAGCTATGGATGGAAAAGCCGCATGCACCGATAAGGTAAACATCTGACCTTTTAGATAGCTTTATATAAGTGAATGGTGCTGCGTTGATCCTCGATACAAGGACTAATGTGATTTCAATAATAATAATTGAGTGAAAATCCGTGAAAAAAAATATATCAAAAAAAATATTAATAAAAGGATCTAAGTGTTAAAGCTCTTCTATAGCTGGTGAAAGGTGCCAAATGTATGTTCTAAATGAAATAGTAAACCATCACTTGAATCGCCTAAAGTGAAATACACATGATCCAAAATACATTAACATGGTAGTGAGGCTACCTAGACACAAATATCTGTCCTTAGTAGATTAAACATAGATAAAGTGTATAATGGATATAAACTGAGTGCATCTCCAGTTCAAACAGCAAAAATGTACAGTGCAAACAAAAGTGCAATGTGCAACCTTAAAGGTGAAAGAGTAATAGGTTACTCTTTTTTAAAAGTGCATGCTGTGCAAAACGACATCAAAATAAATAATTTGCTGGAATCTCAAGAAATAAAGTAACAAGGAAAAAAGACATACAAAAAATCCATAAAAAAACATAAAAAAAGTCCTTTTGAAAATAGTGACCGCAACGTCCTAGCATGCACACGTTGCAATTAAAGTGCTAAGGTGAACCACATCAGGTGTTTCTTCGTGTGCAAGACCACTCAGGTAAGTAATGGCCCCTTAACTTAAGGTAATAGGGCAAAAGCATGTATCAGGAGAGCTTTTGTGCCATCTGCCTATAGACTCCAACACGTCCCTCACTGTCCTGGATCCTGGGATTGGGTTCCCTCAGTTGTGGTGCGGGGGGTGAATATAGGGGGTAATAGGCAGGAAGAAAGCCAATAGTGTAATCCCGTTTGGTAAATGTTAAATTTCTTTATTCAAAAAGTATTTGGTACTCACATAAAATTTTAAAAACAGCGGTGTCAATCCGACGAGCGGCGAGCTCGTATGCCTCTGGTAGTGTGTGCAGCCTGTCTCGTCCCTATGCGTGACGTCACATAACGTGACTTCATCAGGGGATAAACACAGGCTGAAATCGTGTCCTTAAATAGTCTAATATTGGCCGGTATAGAGCGGCCATTTTCCCGGAGTATAATGGGAGTTAATACGGCGGCCATTTTCCAAGAGATTTTTTCACATAGCTAGTTCCGCCTTAGGTGTCTATCTGTATGGGGATGTCAGCTGACTTGTGGGACCAATGAGCACTATTCGGCTTGGTTAATTAGTATGGTGCTGTCAGCAAAGGGAGTAACAACATCTCCAATATACGAGACCTAGCGGGAGGAAGCTGGATGGGGATATCACAAAGATGATGAGTGAAACTGGCTATGGAAAGATGCAAATTAAATGAAAGCTCAGTGCTTAGGTGTATCAACTTAGTTAAGTATAATAAGCTACCACCCTGGATGTAGCGGGCAGAGCTTTTGTAGGTGAAGGAATTAGGGCATTTAGCACTCACTGCGGGGGGGGGGGGAGAGAAAGGCAGCAGACACTAACAGTGCTCATGATATACCTAGTATAAATAATAAACCGGTAAAAATTAGAAAATTGTTAATCTAAGACCTATGTAAAACCTGTTAAAAAGGCACCTTGATCCATATAAAAATAAATAATAATAGTAGACTAGTAATGAATAAAAATAAAATATTACAGAGGAGCAGGAATTAAAAAGCAACCCGGCAAAATGTGGATATTGATAACGTGGGGATGTATATAAATCCCTCTAGTGGAGTTCAAAAATATGTATGCAGAAAAAAACTAAGATTTTTGGCAGGGGTGTCCTGCCAGAGAGTATATCCTGATTGTTTGGCTAATAATTGGCGCATTGAGAGTATAGTCAAATAGGCCGTATCAGATGTTGCATGGGATAAAACGGTCACAATGCGTGTGCGCTAAAAAATACAAGAAAGAAGAAATCTAAAAAAGGGGGGTAAAATACCATTAAAAATGATGACGGTTAAAAGTCACTCAGGAAACAGTTTAGGTCAAACTCAATGTTTAGACCACGGGGCCAGAAAGTGTCTAAGGTGAAGATCCACTTAGATTCTAGTTTGCTTAAGGTTCTCACCTTGTGGCCACCCCGCCAGTGTTTAATGTATGGGATAATCCCCCAAAAACTCAGTTGTGTGGGATCTTTATTATGACAAGTTAAAAAGTGTTTGGACACACAGTGTTTGTCATAGCCGTTGAGAATATTTTGGACGTTCCTTAATACGGACTCTTAGGGGTCTTTTTGTGCGGCCTACATATTGGAGGCCGCAACTGCATTCTAATGCGTAAACTGCCCCCTCGGTGTTACAACAAATAAAGTCTTTAATTACATGGTTCTCTCCTGTGCTGGTTGAGGTGAAATTGAATACTTTCTTATTTGGGCGTTTCGTCCTAAGACAGGCGAAACACCTTTTGCAAGGATAGAATCCGTTGCCAGTAAAAAAAGAAAACGTTTTTTTTTGGGGGGTCCACTATATTTTTAACTACTATGTCCCTGATAGTGGGTGCCCTTTTGTATATGAACTTCGTTTTTTTAGGGAGGATGTCTTGTAGTTGCTTGTCTGCCAGTAGAATGTGCCAATGATCCTTGATTATTCTTTCGATTTTTTTATATTGCACATTGAAATCCAGAATAAAGGGTATCCCCTCAACTGTACTTTTTTGTTGTATAGTTTTCTCTTCAATCAGTTGGTTCCGATCGAGTTTAGAGACTTCAGCAATTTTGGCCTTAATGAATTTATGATCATAGCCTTTTGACTTAAACCTCTCACCTAATTTTTCTGCTTGTTCGAAATAGGTTTCAATTTTGGTACAGTTTCTTTTTATCCGCATCAATTGTCCTTTTGGGATATTAAAAATCCAGTTTTGATGGTGACAGCTTGTGGAGGGAAGATAGCTGTTCCTATCAACTCCTTTAAAGTGCGTTTTTGTACTGAATACAGATTTATCTAGTGAAATCTCTAGGTCTAGGAAGTTGATTTTTTCTTTACTAATGTCCCAGGTTAATGAGATGTTTCTATCATTGTTATTAAGTTTTACAAGGAACTTGATTAAATCCGTTTCTTCTCTATCCCACAAAATAAAAATGTCATCAATATATCTTTTGTATATGACGAGCTGGCTAGGGTGATCACCAAAAACATTGTATTCTTCCCACTGTGCCATGAATAGACTGTCTACTATTATTATATATTTTTATATGGATCAAGGTGCCTTTTTAACAGGTTTTACATAGGTCTTAGATTAACAATTTTCTAATTTTTACCGGTTTATTATTTATACTAGGTATATCATGAGCACTGTTAGTGTCTGCTGCCTTTCTCTCCCCCCCCCCCCGCAGTGAGTGCTAAATGCCCTAATTCCTTCACCTACAAAAGCTCTGCCCACTACATCCAGGGTGGTAGCTTATTATACTTAACCAAGTTGATACACCTAAGCACTGAGCTTTCATTTAATTTGCATCTTTCCATAGCCAGTTTCACTCATCATCTTTGTGATATCCCCATCCAGCTTCCTCCCGCTAGGTCTCGTATATTGGAGATGTTGTTACTCCCTTTGCTGACAGCACCATACTAATTAACCAAGCCGAATAGTGCTCATTGGTCCCACAAGTCAGCTGACATCCCCATACAGATAGACACCTAAGGCGGGACTAGCTATGTGAAAAAATCTCTTGGAAAATGGCCGCCGTATTAACTCCCATTATACTCCGGGAAAATGGCCGCTCTATACCGGCCAATATTAGACTATTTAAGGACACGATTTCAGCCTGTGTTTATCCCCCGATGAAGTCACGTGGTGTGACGTCACGCGTAGGGACGAGACAGGCTGCACACCCTACCAGAGGCATACGAGCTCGCCGCTCGTCGGATTGACACCGCTGTTTTTAAAATTTTATGTGAGTACCAAATACTTTTTGAATAAAGAAATTTAACATTTACCAAACGGGATTACACTATTGGCTTTCTTCCTGCCTATTACCCCCTATATTCACCCCCCGCACCACAACTGAGGGAACCCAATCCCAGGATCCAGGACAGTGAGGGACGTGTTGGAGTCTATAGGCAGATGGCACAAAAGCTCTCCTGATACATGCTTTTGCCCTATTACCTTAAGTTAAGGGGCCATTACTTACCTGAGTGGTCTTGCACACGAAGAAACACCTGATGTGGTTCACCTTAGCACTTTAATTGCAACGTGTGCATGCTAGGACGTTGCGGTCACTATTTTCAAAAGGACTTTTTTTATGTTTTTTTATGGATTTTTTGTATGTCTTTTTTCCTTGTTACTTTATTTCTTGAGATTCCAGCAAATTATTTATTTTGATGTCGTTTTTGCACAGCATGCACTTTTAAAAAAGAGTAACCTATTACTCTTTCACCTTTAAGGTTGCACATTGCACTTTTATTTGCACTGTACATTTTTGCTGTTTGAACTGGAGATGCACTCAGTTTATATCCATTATACACTTTATCTATGTTTAATCTACTAAGGACAGATATTTGTGTCTAGGTAGCCTCACTACCACGTTAATTTATTTTGGATCATGTGTATTTCACTTTAGGCGATTCAAGTGATGGTTTACTATTTCATTTAGAACATACATTTGGCACCTTTCACCAGCTATAGAAGAGCTTTAACACTTAGATCCTTTTATTAATATTTTTTTTTTATATATTTTTTTCACGGATTTTCACTCAATTATTATTATTGAAATCACATTAGTCCATGTATCGAGGATCAGCGCAGCACCATTCACTTATATAAAGACACCACGGATCAATTCATCCTCAATTTTCACACAATATCCAGTGAGGTCCCTCCGGTGGGTTTCAGCAATCTGCTCCCCCCTCCCCTCCCCCTCCTCTGAGTCATTCAGTTATGAAGGGAAATTACAGCTTGAGCTACTGAGCTTTGTAAATAACATGGATTGTACAGCGATCTGGGAAGGACAGGCAGGTAAACATGTGGAAAAGAGATTTCAGCTCCACCTGCTGGCTAAAAATGAAAATGCAAATTATTTATATAGAATATTTCATATTTACAAATCTATGAATGGAATGTTTTGTCCTGACCATAATAAAGACAGAAAACACGATCCATTCCTCTGAAGACAAAGACCTCGGACAGTTCTCACTTCTGTACAAAAGGCCGTCCCATAACCAATACAACTCATACTCCAGAAATATCATCTGTCATTGTCTCCCTTCTGCAGGATAGGAGTTATAAATCCTGGAAAGTTACCTCTCCCCCATCACTAGAAGAAATGATGAACATCCCTAACTCCCATCCCCTTTATGAGTCCTTGTCTGCCATAAAAAGTCCCAAGCCTTCCTCTGCCAATGGCTTCCCCTGCTGTGTCTGAGCCAATGAGGAGGGAGAGAGCCAAGAGATCCTCTGCTCTTGTGCACATTGCTGGATGGAGATCAGGCTCAGGTAAGTATTGGGGGATGGGGGGAGCTGCATGCAGAAGATGTTTTACCTTCATACAGAGAATACAGAAAATACATTAACCGGTTCCTGACCAGCAGCCACAGTTGTACTGCAGCAGGTTGGCTTTCCTGTGCGAATCACCATCATTGTACATCGGTCACACGCATGGGTAGGGGGGCGCATCCCCCCGCCGTCCCCACAATGATTGGATTGATTTTAGAACCAATCAGTCTACAGGCCCAGGTCAATGATTTCTGTCCTGGACCTGCTGATCGGTTCTGGTGAATGGCAGACTGTAATCTGTCTGTGTAATGTAAACACAGGCAGAGGAAGTGATGTCATCTCCCCTCGTGGAGCCCTTTTAGTTTCCAGCGAGGAGAAGACATCTACTGTGAGTACACCAACACTACACTGACACCAGGACATGTAGGTACACATTTAACCCCTTGATCACCCCTCAGTTAACCCTTTGACTCCCTGTCACAGTGTCACTAGTATAGTGTACAGATCTCTTTCCTCATCACTGTATTAGTGTCACGGGTGATGTCAGTTGGGTTTTAGTGTCAGTTAGGGTCAGCATCAATCCCAGACAGCATCAGATTACACTAGCCAGGTACACTAATAAACACTATATACCTCCATTACTAGTATAGTATCTGAACGGATCAATATCTTTGATCTAATCAGATCTATATTAGTGTCCCCAATAGTATAGTGTTCCCAAAAACACCGTGTTAGCAGGATCAGACCAGACACCTGCCAGCACCTGTGTTTAGCCCCTCCACCCAGCCCAGCCCACCCAAGTGCAGTATCAATAGATCACTGTCACTTACAAAACACAGCACACAAAACTGCAGCGTTAGCAGAGTCACCCCTGATCCCTGCTAGCACTAACAGTTCATTTTTTTTAGTGATTGAAGCAGTCGCTGACAACCAGGTGCTCTTTTACCTGTGAGTCTCACTAGCTGTACTTATAAATTTAGTGGCCAAAATATCCAAACAGAGGTACAGCATTGAAGAGACCTCACTGTCAGATTCAGGCTCAGTATATAAACCTGTAGAGAGCATCCTGACAGATATCTCTGATGATGGAGTAGTGGTCCCTGCTAAGGTCAGGCGTACCCAACCACGTTCTTCTGTTGCTGAGGTGCAACAACCATATGGTTCTCATATGGAGCAGAGAGCCCGTACTAGTGTCGCTCATCCTTCTGGTGAACTGGCAAGCACCAGCGGCCTAGTACATTCCGGTCGTAGACAAACCAGCACTGCAGTAACACTTGGTGACATGGCATGGCAAGTCCCATAAGTGCAGTTTAAGCTGGTGCGGTGGCTAGCACAAGTAGTGCCCTGCAGCCACCAAGAGTTCAAAGAAAGGCCCATAGAGCCCACAGTGCCCTTCCTGATGCATTTGCTAATCCTTATTGGCAGTCCACCACTTCTGCAGCGCCATTCATTGGCCAACCCAGAATTCTGGTGAAACAGCGGATTTTAGTACCCTTGACTAGGGATGAGCCGAACACCCCCAGTTCGGTTCACACCAGAACTTGCGAAAAGGGATGAGCTTTATGTTTGGGTCAAACATGAGTTCGACTCGAACATTGGCTGTTCGCCCGTTCGTCAAAAAACAAACTTTATGTAGCGTTTGCGCCAAATTTGAGTGCCTCATAATGCACTGCAGGAGCGCAGTGCATTGCTGTATGATGATTGGCCAAAGCATGCACCATGACCTGCATGCTTTGGCCAATCCCAGCGCCCTCTGCTAAGAGAGCCATAATTGGGCAAAGGCAGGGTGCCTTTGGCCAATCATGGCTCAGGGGGACTAAGTCCACGCCCTACACTATATAGGCTGCCCGCATGTCTGCCTCGTGTAGTGTGTTGTTGGCGTGGACGAAGCAAGAGGGTCATTTAGATTGAACAGGCAGGTTATTCAGTTAGCTACAGTGTAATATATATATATACACACACACAGACAGACAGTCTCTTATATATACAGTGTCATTTGATTTAAGTTAGATAGAGTAGGCAGGTGAGTCAGTTAGCTGCACTTACAGTGTATTGTGTATATATATACATCCTAGGTGTTGTATATACAGTGGGGATGGAAAGTATTCAGACCCCCTTACATTTTTCTCTTTGTTATAATGCAGCCATTTGCTAAAATCATTTACGTTCATTTTTTTCCTCATTAATGTACACACAGCACCCATATTGTACACACAGCCCCCCATATTGTACACACAGCCCCCCATATTGTACACACAGCACCACATAGTGACAGAAAAACACAGAATTGTTGTCATTTTTGCAGATTTATTAAAAAAGAAAAACTGAAATATCACATGGTCCTAAGTATTCAGACCATTTGCTCAGTATTTAGTAGAAGCCCCCTTTTGATCTAATACAGCCATGAGTCTTTTTGGGAAAGATGTAACAAGTTTTTCACACCTGGATTTGGGGATCCTCTGCCATTCCTCCTTGCAGATCTTCTCCAGTTCTGTCAGGTTGGATGGTAAACGTTGGTGGACGGCCATTTTTAGGTCTCTCCAGAGATGCTCAATTGGGTTTAAGTCAGGGCTCTGGCTGGGCCATTCAAGAACAGTCACGGATTTGTTGTGTAGTCACTCCTTCATTATTTTAGCTGTGTGCTTAGGGTCATTGTCTTGTTGGCAGGTAAACCTTCGGCCCGTCTGAGGTCCTGAGCACTCTGGAGAAGATTTTCGTCCAGGATATCCCTGTGCTTGGCCGCATTCATCTTTCCCCCGATTGCAACCAGTCCTCCTGTCCCTGCAGCTGAAAAACACCCCCGCAGCATGATGCTGCCACCATCATGCTTCACTGTTGGGACTGTATTGGACAGGTGATGAGCAGTGCCTGGTTTTCTCCACACATACCGCTTAGAATTAAGGCCAAAAAGTTCTATCTTGGTCTCATCAGACCAGAGAATCTTATTTCTCACCATCTTGGAGTCCTTCATGTGTTTTTTTTAGTAAACTACATGCGGGCTTTCATGCGTCTTGCACTGAGGAGAGGCTTCCATCGGGACACTCTGCCATAAAGCCCCGACTGGTGGAGGGCTGCAGTGATGGTTGACTTTCTACAACATTCTCCCATCTCCCGACTACATCTCTGGAGCTCGTCCACAGTGATCTTTGGGTTCTTCTTTACCTCTCTCACCAAGGCTCTTCTCCCCCGATAGCTCAGTTTGGCCGGACGGCCAGCTCTAGGAAGGGTTCTGGTCGTCCCAAACATCTTCCATTTAAGGATTATGGAGGCCACTATGCTCTTAGGAAGCTTAGGTGCAGCAGAAATTTTTTTGTAGCTTTGGCCAGATCTGTGCCTTGCCACAATTCTGTCTCTGAGCTCTTCAGGCAGTTCCTTTGACCTCATGATTCTCATTTGCTCTGACATGCACTGTGAGCTGTAAGGTCTTATATAGACAGGTATGTGGCTTTCCTAATCAAGTCCAATCGGTATAATCAAACACAGCTGGACTGAAATGAAGGTGTAGAACCATCTCAAGGATGATCAGAAGAAATGGACAGCACCTGAGTTATATATATGAGTGTCACAGCAAAGGGTCTGAATACCTAGGACCATGTGATACTTCAGTTTTTCTTTTTTAATAAATCTGCAAAAATGTCAACAATTCTGTGTTTTGTTTTCAATCTCTCTTTATTAGATTTTCACTATATATACATTCATAAATACCGTTACATTCGATTCATCATAAACATCATATACTCCTTACTTCAGGTACAAAAAGAATTTTTCCTTTACTAAAACCAACGCTATAAATTAAAAATGCATCTATATTCAAACCTCATCAACCATCCCTAACCCGTAGGTTCTACCTTCCTCTTCCCTTTCCCACCCCTCCCTTACCTCTAATTGCATCCATATCTCTTTCTTAAAAAAAAAAAAAAAAATTCATTCCTTCTATATATTCTATAGAAATTCTAATACTTCCTTCGATATCAGAAACTCTTCCCATTTTTGCCATATTACTGGTAGTTGATTTGTTATATACCCCTCATCTCTTATCTGTTTTTCCATATATTGAATTTCGTTCATTTCACATATCCATTCTGCTGTTGTTGGGCTTTTTGTTTTTTTCCAGTATCTTGCTACTAATGTTTTGGCGGCGGATGTCATATGGTGGATGATATCTGTTTTATTTGTCTTTATTGCTTTAGGTATCAGGGACAATAATGTGCGTTCCACACTTGGGGTCTCCTCTATTCCCGATACTTTATAATAAATCTCAAATATCTTGTTCCAGAATCCTCTCACCAGACTGCATCCGTACCATATATGTTCCATCGTTCCTTTTTCTATTTTACATCTCCAACATAGATCTGTATTTCCTTTATTAATTAAATTTGAAGCTACTTGGCTCCTATACCACCTCATTGCAATTTTGTAATTTCTTTCTTGATATGTATTTGCGGTGGTGGTTCTACGTATGATTACAAAAAACGTTTCCCATTCTTCCTCTAATAAAGATTTACCCATTTCTGCTTCCCATTTCTTTATACTTTTTATCTCTTTAAGGGGACTATTCGGGATTCGTTCATCGTATATCGTTGATAGTTTCTTTATTGGAACCTGTTCTCCCAGCAATAATTTTTCAAATTTGGTTAATGGTCTATTTATCTTAGCTAGTTTAGGCTCTATAAACGACCGTAATTGTTGGTATTGCAGCCACTTATTCTTGTTTTCCAATCCCAATTCCTGCAGCCTGGGTATTTTCCCTTTATCCAGGATTTGTATCAATCTTATGTGTTCAGTAGGGATGAGCCGAACACCCCCCTGTTCAGTTTGCACCAGAACATGCGAACAGGAAAAAAGTTTGTTCGAACACGCGAACACCGTTAAAGTCTATGGGACATGAACATGAATAATCAAAAGTGCTAATTTTAAAGGCTTATATGCAAGTTATTGTCATAAAAAGTGTTTGGGGACCTGGGTTCTGCCCCAGGGGACATGGATCAATGCAAAAAAAGTTTTAAAAATGGCCGTTTTTTCAGGAGCAGTGATTTTAATAATGCTTAAAGTCAAACAATAAAAGTGTAATATCCCTTTAAATTTTGTACCTGGGGGGTGTCTATAGTATGCCTGTAAAGGGGCGCATGTTTCCTGTGTTTAGAACAGTCTGACAGCAAAATGACATTTCAAAGGAAAAAAAGTCATTTAAAACTACTTGCGGCTATTGCATTGCCGGTCCGACAATACACATAGAAGTTCATTGATAAAAACGGCATGGGATTTCCCCACAGGGGAACCCCGAACCAAAATTTAAAAAAAATGACTTGGGGGTCCCCCTAAATTCCATACCAGACCCTTCAGGTCTGGTATGGATTTTAAGGGGAACCCCGCGCCGAAATAAAAAAAAATGGCGTCCCCCCAAAAATCCATACCAGACCCTTATCCGAGCACACAACCTGGCAGGCCGCAGGAAAAGAGGGGGGACGAGAGAGCGCCCCCCCTCCTGAACCATACCAGGCCACATGCCCTCAACATTGGGAGGGTGCTTTGGGGTAGCCCCCCAAAACACCTTGTCCCCATGTTGATGAGGACAAGGGCCTCATCCCCACAAAGCTGGCCGGTGGTTGTGGGGGTCTGCGGGTGGGGGGCTTATCGGAATCTTGAAGCCCCCTTTAACAAGGGGACCCCCAGATCCAGGCCCCCCACGTCAATGACGTGACCCCCACGTCATTTTTTTTTCAATTTTGGCCGGGGTTCCCCTTAATATCCATACCAGACCTGAAGGGCCTGTTATGGAATTTAGGGGGACCCCCACGTCATTTTTTTAAATTTTGGTTCGGGGGTTTCCCCGTGGGGAATTCCCATGCCGTTTTTATCAATGAACTTTTATGTGTTATGTTGGACCGGCAATGCAATAGCCGCGGGTAGTTTTAAATGACTTTTTTTCCTTTGAAATGTCATTTTGCTTCTCAGACTGTTCTAAACATGGGAAACATGCGCCCCTTTACAGGCATACTATAGACACCCCCCAGCTACGAAATTTAAAGGGATATTACACTTTTATTGTTTGACTTTAATCATTATTAAAATCACTGCTCCTGAAAAAACGGACGTTTTTAAAACTTTTTTTTGCATTGATCCATGTCCCCTGGGGCAGGACCCAGGTCCCCAAACACTTTTTATGATAATAACTTGCATATAAGCCTTTAAAATTAGCACTTTTGATTTCCCCCATAGACTTTTAAAGGGTGTTCTGCGGCATTCGAATTTGCCGCGAACACCCCAAATTTTTCACTGTTCGGCAAACTGGCGAACAGCCGATGTTCAATTCGAACATGAGTTTGACTTGAACTCGAAGCTCATCCCTAATGTTCAGTTCTATTCCATTTCAGGAAATTTGTAATCCCCATGATTGGAGGAAATTCGGGATTGAAAAACAATGGCATCATTGGTCCGATCTCTGTGGAGAGTTTCCCCCCTTTCACTATAATGTCCCATATCTTTAATGTAGCGTTTACAAAACGTGTTAGTTCATTTCTTTTTGGTCTTAAATGGGGATTTAACCATGGGAGAACTTTTAATTGGGGCCCTATTATTTCCTCCTCTAAACTAACCCATTGTTTTATTTATTTATTATGAAACCAATCTACTATCCTGGTCAGTGATGCTGCCTGCAGGTATTTTACGCAATCCGGTAACGCTAGTCCTCCGTTCCTTTTTTTCCTAATTAAGTTTTCTCTTTTTATCCGGGGAGTTTTATGAGCCCATATAAATTCAACTATAGCTTTTCTTCACTACTTCATCAATTATTTGGGGTGTTCTAATGGTATTGTTTGGAAGGTATATAATAGTTTTGGTAGTATGTCCATTTTTACTATATTAACTCTCCCCGTCCATGAATATCTTAACTTATCATATTTTTGTAACAGTTTAATGGCTTTTCGGATTGTTTCCTCATAGTTCATCCCTTGTAGTTGCTTCAAATCTTTGGTTATAAAGACTCACAGGTATTTCATTGCGTTTTGTTTCCATTTAAATGGATAATCTTCTTGCAGGAGTGAATATGTTTTTTCGTTTACTGATATTCAATATTTCTGATCTATCATAATTTACTTTGAAATAACTTAAAGTGGGGTTCCACCCAAAAAAACAAAAATACCTGAAAAATTCAAAAAAAAAAACAAAAAAACATTTGGATATTTTTTTTTTTTACTTACCTCTAAATGCCTGTTGCTAGGGGTTCCCTTGTAGTCTGCCCCTTACATTGCCTGGGCTGGTGACATCACTTCCTCCTCGGCACAGGAAGGGCTCGGCTCTGCTCCCTCCCTCCTGTCAATCATCTGGGACCCATCACAGGTCCCAGGTGATTGAGCGGCCAATCACGGCGCGCGGCGCTGCTTGCACATGCGCAGTGGGTGCCAGGCTGTGAAGCCACAGCCCGGCGCCCACAGTTGAAATGCCGGCGCCGACGAGCGGAAGGGGGGGACGAGCGGGGCTTCAATCCCCCGCATCGCTGGACCCAGGGACAGGTAAGTGTCCAATTAAAAGTCAGCAGCTGCAGTATTTGCAGCTTCTGACTTTTATTTATTTTTTTAAATGGACCCCCTGGGTGGAACTCCTCCTTAATTCTCCAAATCGTCTAAATTCCTTCATTAAATTTGGGATAGTTATAATAGGGTTAGTTATGTATATTGACAGATCATCTGCATATGCAGCTATCTTGTATTCTTCATCTCCCACTTTTATCCCTTTAATGTCCTTATTACTTCTAATTGCTGTTATTAGATGTTCCATTATTAATATGAACAATAAAGGGGAAAGTGGACATCCCTGACGGGTTCCATTTGATATTTTTATATCTTTTGATAATATTCCATTTACTCTCACTTTTGCTTTTGAGTTTGTATACAGAGCGGAGATTCTACTATGCATTTTCGGGCCCATACCTAATTGTATTAATGTTTCTTCAAGAAAACCCCATCCTATCCTATCAAGTGCTTTTTCTGCATCTACGGCCATCATACATGTTTGGATGGCTGTTCAGTGGGCATATTCCACCAGTGTACAAGTCTTTATGATGTTATCCTTAGTTTCTCTCCCTTTTGTAAATCCAGCTTGGTCTAATTTTATGTGATCAGGTAGGATTGGTGTTATTCTGTTCGCAATGATTTTAGAGTATAACCTTATATCTATATTAGGTAAAGAAATGGGCTGGTAATTTTTACATAGTGTAGGATCCTTCTCTAGTTTTGGAATCAAAGTAATAAGAGCTTCTGTGCTTTGTGGTACAAAACCTTGTATGTTAGATATGGAATTGTATGTTTTTTTTAGTATGGGGGTAATAATATCCTGAAAATTCTTGTAAAATCTAGTGGTATACCCGTCAGGTCCTGGACTTTTTCCTGGCACTAATTCTGCAATAACTTGCTGGATCTCTTCTATTGAGATATCTTTTTCCAGGGCCTCTATCACTTCTTTAGGGAACCCCGGCAGGGCTGTTTCTTCAATATATTTTCTAATTTTCTGCATATTCATTTCCTCCTCCTTAGCCCCCGAGGAGTTTTAATATTATACAGATTGGAGTAATATACATAAAATTCCTCTTATATTTCTTTTGGGTCGTATGCATATTCCCCATTCGTTTTTAATATTTTTTTTTAAAGATGTTGTAGATTTTTGATCTTTTAATGTTTTAGCCCGTACTTTCCCTGTCTTATTTCCCTCCTGATACCATTGTGCTCTATTTCGATCCCTGATCTTTAGTGATTCCTCATCCAGGATTGCTTGTAATTCCGTTCTTCTCCCTTTTAGTTTTATTTTATCCAAAGAGTTAAGGTCCTGTTTGTGTTTTTTATCCAGTTCCTCTATTTCTATTATTAATTGGGATTTCTTTTGTTCCTTCCTTTTTTTTAATCTTGAGCCATGCTTAATGAACGTCCCTCTTACTACGCATTTTAATGTTTCCCATTGTTTCATCATTCTCGTGAATTTCTAAAAATTCCCTTATTGTTTTGTGTATGTCCTCTCCACGCTCTTCATCTTTCAGCAAGTTATCGTTTAATACCCAATTTCCCTTTATTTTTGCTTGTTCTATTACCTTCATATCCAAATATAACGGAGTGTGATCTGACCATAAAAACCCTCCTATGTCTGATGATGGGGTCATCATCATTCCAGAGTGGTTAATAAAAAAATAGTCTATCCTATGATAAGACTCATGTATATTAGAATAATATGAATAATTCTTATCCAATTGATGTTGGGCCCTCCAGATATCCACCAGATGGTATTTCGCTAATAGCCCTTTAAATTCCTCTATTTGATTGTTGTTTCTGTGAGCGCGGGTATTAGTTGTATCCATTTTTATATCCATAATAAAATTAAAGTCCCCGCCCATTATCACTGTACCTTCCACTTTCTCCATTATACTATTTAGGGCTCTCATCCCTGTCCTTATTTGATCATAATTTGGTAAGTAATTATTAATGATTGTAAAAATTTTCCCGTATATCACTACCTTTATAACCAAAGATCTGCCATCCTTACCCATATGTTTTTGTATTATTTGATATGGTACATTCCTATGGAAAGCAATGGATACCCCTCTTGATTTAGATTAAGAAAATGTATCGTGTACCCAGTTATTATAATTACCATCATTTAGTTTCAGAATGTGATTTGAACGAAAGTGTGTCTCTTGAAGCAGTATAATATCGATTTTTTGTTTGTTAAAAAAATTTAAAATTTGATTTCTTTTATTAGGAGAGTTAAGGCCCCTTGCATTGAAGGAACAAAACTTGATCTCGCCCATAAAAAAGAAAGAAAGAGAAAAAAAAAACCCTCACTCACACTCCCCAACACACTCAATCTACCCTATATCTATTTGACTTAGGAAGAAAGTCTTTATTACTATCTAAAGTAAGTTCCCTACTATGGGGGATTTTGAGGATTTCTGATGACCAGAAATTGCCACCCGATCGTCAACCTCCTGCAGCATTTTAAATGCTAGTCTTTTGCTTTTACAGTCGGTTTTCTTTCTTTTTGACCTCTTTCATCTCTATTTTCTTTATCTCTCTATTTCCTCTTTTCTCTCTCTTTCCTCTCCCTCCCCTTCCCTCTCCCATCTTTGTATGACTGGATTAAAGAAAAAAGGGGGGGGGTGAAGCAGGGGGGAGTCCTTGTAGTACTTCCAAATCCATATAAAAAATGCATTATTAACTCTTCTGTACTTTTTGTTTCATATTATAAATACTAAATCCATTTCATATATCCTAGTGCAGAAAACATGCAAAAAACGTAAATATTATCTCTTCTGTGCTTATTATAAATTATATTTATAATATTATAAATTATTATATTATATTATATTACATATTATAAATTATTTTTCCATGCCCCACAAAAAAATAATTAATTTATAATCCCTCTTAATATGTTATATACACTTCATATATCCTAGTGCAAGAAACATATAAACCACATAAATATTATCTCTTTTGTGCTTATTGTTCATGTTATACATTATTATTCCATGCCCCTTAAAAAAACAAAAAAAAAAATATTTGTAACCCTTCTTAATTCAATACATCCAATTCATATATCTAAGTGCAACAAACATGCAAAAAAATGTATACCGGTATATTATCTCCTCTCTGCTTATTGTTCATATTATAAATTATTTTTCCATAAAAAAAAAAAAAAAGAATTAATTTGTAACTCTTCTTAATTCAATACATCCAATTCATATATTATATATATTATCTCCTCTGTACTTATTGTTCATATTATAAATTATTATTCCATACCTTACAAAAAAAACCTTTTTTTAATAATCTCTCCTGATTAGATACAATTGATTCAATATCCCAGTGTTATAAACATCTTATTATAAATTATATTATTTTTCCCTAGTGAAGGAAAAAAAAATGTAATTAAATATTTTCAGTTCACTTCAATTACCTAATTACCGAACCTCGTTTCCCAGTCCCCCCCATCCCTCCCCCCCTCCCCATCGGATTTAGGCCCTCTTATGATTTCTTGAATGTTTGCATATAAGAAATGGGCCAGTCCGGTAATACTAATTCTGGAATTTTAAGGATCGCTAAGAATTCCGGTAAGTCCTCCAAATCTCTAAAAGATGTAATATGTCCTTGTTTTTGGATTTGCAGCTGAAATGGGAATTTCCATCTATACTGAATGTTGTTCTTTATTAATTGCTCCACAAGGGGCCTTAGCGCTCTTCTGCGGTCCAACGTAAATTTTGATAAGTCTTGAAAGAGCAATAGGGGTTCTCCGTCATATTGGATATTTTTATTTTGACGGGCTGCGAGCATAATTTTATCCTTGATGTGGGCATAATGCATTTAGCAAATAACGTCTCGAGGCTTATTTAGGTCTGGTTTTCTTATTCCTGCTGCTCTATGCGCTCGGTCAACGATTAAATCTTTTATGTCAATGTCCTGAGCAATTTCCTGGAAAATTTTTCGTAGTGTTGTTATAAGTTCTTTTGGGCTTACCGCCTCCTTTAAACCTCTAATTCTTATATTAGTTCTTCTATTTCTGTTTTCTTGCTTGTCTAAGTTGTTTATTACTTGCTTCAATTGATTTCCTTGCTTCTGCATTTTTTCCTTTATCTTTATCAATTCCTGTTCCGTTTTTGAGACTCTCTTATCTATTATGTCAATTTTTTCTTGTGTATTTTTTGTGGATATTTTAAGCTCTTGAATCTCTGCTTTATATGACTTTTCCAGCCTATGCACATATTGATCCATATCTGCCCTAGTTGGAAGCGAACGAATGTATGCTCTTATATCCCATTTTTCTTTATCCTCCTCCTTTTGTTCATTTACTGACCCTGTTGTATCTAGGGATGAGCCGAACACCCCCCTGTTCGGTTCGCACCAGAACATGCGAACAGGAAAAAAGTTCGTTCGAACATGCGAACACCGTTAAAGTCTATGGGACACGAACATGAATAATAAAAAGTGCTAATTTTCAAGGCTTATATGCAAGTTATTGTCATAAAAAGTGTTTGGGGACCTGGGTCCTGCCCCAGGGGACATGGATCAATGCAAAAAAAAGTTTTAAAAACGGCCGTTTTTTCAGGAGCAGTGATTTTAATAATGCTTAAAGTCAAACAATAAAAGTGTAATATCCCTTTAAATTTTGTACCTGGGGGGTGTCTATAGTGTGCCTGTAAAGGGGCGCATGTTTCCTGTGTTTAGAACAGTCTGACAGCAAAATGACATTTTGAAGGAAAAAACTCATTTAAAACTACCCGCGGCTATTGCATTGCCGACAATACACATAGAAGTTCATTGATAAAAACGGCATGGGAATTCCCCAAAGGGGAACCCCGAACCAAAATTAAAAAAAAAAATGACGTGGGGGTCCCCCTAAATTCCATACCAGGCCCTTCAGGTCTGGTATGGATATTAAGGGGAACCCCGGCCAAAATTTAAAAAAAAAATGACGTGGGGTTCCCCCTAAATTCCATACCAGACCCTTCAGGTCTGGTATGGATTTTAAGGGGAACCCCGCGCCAAAAAAAAAAAAAAACGGCGTGGGGTCCCCCCAAAAATCCATACCAGACCCTTATCCGAGCACGCAACCTGGCAGGCCGCAGGAAAAGAGGGGGGGGACAAGAGTGCGGCCCCCCTCCCTCCTGAACCGTACCAGGCCACATGCCCTCAACATTGGGAGGGTGCTTTGGGGTAGCCCCCCAAAACACCTTGTCCCCATGTTGATGAGGACAAGGGCCTCATCCCCACAACCCTGGCCGGTGGTTGTGGGGGTCTGCGGGCGGGGGGCTTATCGGAATCTGGAAGCCCCCTTTAACAAGGTGACCCCCAGATCCCGGCCCCCCCCGTGTGAAATGGTAAGGGGGTACATAAGTACCCCTACCATTTCACGAAAAAAGTGTCAAAAATGTTAAAAATGACAAGAGACAGTTTTTGACAATTCCTTTATTTAAATGCTTCTTCTTTCTTCTATCTTCCTTCATCTTCTGGTTCTTCTGGCTCTTCTGGTTCTTCTGGTTCTTCCTCCGGCGTTCTCGTCCAGCATCTCCTCCGCGGCGTCTTCTGTCTTCTTCTCCTCGGGCCGCTCCGCACCCATGGCATGGGGGGGAGGCTCCCGCTCTTCTCTTCTTCTTTTCTTCTTTTCTTCTCTTCTTCTTCATTTTCTTCTCCGGGCCGCTCCGCAATCCATGCTGGCATGGAGGGAGGCTCCCGCTGTGTGACGGCGCTCCTCGTCTGACAGTTCTTAAATAACGGGGGGGCGGGGCCACCCGGTGACCCCGCCCCCCTCTGACGCACGGTGACTTGACGGGACTTCCCTGTGGCATTCCCCGTGACGTCACAGGGAAGTCCCGTCAAGTCACCGTGCGTCAGAGGGGGGCAGGGTCACCGGGTGGCCCCGCCCCCCGTTATTTAAGAACTGTCAGACGAGGAGCGCCGTCACACAGCGGGAGCCTCCCTCCATGCCAGCATGGATTGCGGAGCGGCCCGGAGAAGAAAATGAAGAAGAAGAGAAGAAGAGAAGAAAAGAAGAAAAGAAGAAAAGAAGAAGAGAAGAAGAGAAGAGCGGGAGCCTCCCCCCCATGCCATGGGTGCGGAGCGGCCCGAGGAGAAGAAGACAGAAGACGCCGCGGAGGAGATGCTGGACGAGAACGCCGGAGGAAGAACCAGAAGAACCAGAAGAGCCAGAAGAACCAGAAGATGAAGGAAGATAGAAGAAAGAAGAAGCATTTAAATAAAGGAATTGTCAAAAACTGTCTCTTGTCATTTTTAACATTTTTGACACTTTTTTCGTGAAATGGTAGGGGTACTTATGTACCCCCTTACCATTTCACACGGGGGGGGCCGGGATCTGGGGGTCACCTTGTTAAAGGGGGCTTCCAGATTCCGATAAGCCCCCCGCCCGCAGACCCCCACAACCACCGGCCAGGGTTGTGGGGATGAGGCCCTTGTCCTCATCAACATGGGGACAAGGTGTTTTGGGGGGCTACCCCAAAGCACCCTCCCAATGTTGAGGGCATGTGGCCTGGTACGGTTCAGGAGGGAGGGGGGGCCGCACTCTTGTCTCCCCCTCTTTTCCTGCGGCCTGCCAGGTTGCGTGCTCGGATAAGGGTCTGGTATGGATTTTTGGGGGGACCCCACGCCGTTTTTTTTTTTTTTTTGGCGCGGGGTTCCCCTTAAAATCCATACCAGACCTGAAGGGTCTGGTATGGAATTTAGGGGGAACCCCACGTCATTTTTTTTTTTAAATTTTGGCCGGGGTTCCCCTTAATATCCATACCAGACCTGAAGGGCCTGGTATGGAATTTAGGGGGACCCCCACGTCATTTTTTTTTTTTAATTTTGGTTCGGGGTTCCCCTTTGGGGAATTCCCATGCCGTTTTTATCAATGAACTTCTATGTGTATTGTCGGCAATGCAATAGCCGCGGGTAGTTTTAAATGAGTTTTTTCCTTCAAAATGTCATTTTGCTGTCAGACTGTTCTAAACACGGGAAACATGCGCCCCTTTACAGGCACACTATAGACACCCCCCAGGTACGAAATTTAAAGGGATATTACACTTTTATTGATTGACTTTAAGTATTATTAAAATCACTGCTCCTGAAAAAACGGCCGTTTTTAAAACTTTTTTTTTCATTGATCCATGTCCCCTGGGGCAGGACCCAGGTCCCCAAACACTTTTTATGACAATAACTTGCATATTAGCCTTTAAAATTAGCACTTTTGATTTCTCCCATAGACTTTTAAAGGGTGTTCCGCGGCATTCGAATTTGCCGCGAACACCCCAAATTGTTCGCTGTTCGGTGAACTTGCGAACAGCCAATGTTCGAGTCGAACATGAGTTCGACTCGAACTCGAAGCTCATCCCTAGTTGTATCAATTAGTGAACTGTTTCTGGGGGTGATTTATTTGCTCTTCCCCTGATGATCTAGATGTTACAGATGATTCTGCTATATTTGATAGATCCTGTGATGTTTGTAATACCTGTATTGCATGTGGGGACTGTGGCTGGGTTGTAACTGTTGAAGGAATTCCTTAATATCAGTTGTTTGTGTTGGTTGTGCCCCTGTGGTGTTTTTGTTAATGCCTTCGGTTTTATCCTTTTTATCCCTTTGAGATTGCAGTGTTTTACTACCTTTCTTGGGTGCCATATTACTTGCTTTCTCTTTCTTTCTTTCCACTTCCTTCCTTCTCTCCTTCCTCCTTTCTTCCTTTCTGTTCCCTCTTTCCTTTTCTTACTCTTTACACCTCTTTATACCTTTGTCAGACCTTTCCTTTCATATTTTCTATTTATATTTGGGGAAATGAAGGGGGGGAGGCATTGAGGGAATCCTGTTGCCTTACCGTCCCTTTGGTTCAACAAATTTCAATTGTTTGAAACTAAGATATTATCAAATCTGTCCCAAAAGCTGTCCAGCTGGAATTTTTCCATTATGTGTATCTATTTATTTTGAGTGTTGTGTCCCGTTGTGTTTCAAAGATGAAAATTTCAGCTCTTTATAGTGCTTCACTTATCATCATATCTGCTGCTCCGGTTTAAGTATACTTCCCATTCTATGAAACATGCCGTATAGTAGCTTAAGCGGCTAACCTTTAGTCTGCTGGCTTTTGTTGTGGAGATCCCGGATCCGTCTGATCTCTGCCGTTCCATTCCCGATGTCACTGCCGGAGAGGATGCTCTCAAGCGAGTACTCCTGCCGTCCACTTCCGCAGACCCACAGAGGCTCCCGCCTTTCCGCGCCCGCTGTCTCCTGGCTCTGTCCTCGGGAGTAATCCCGGCACCCCGCAGGCTCGTCTCCTGTCGGATCTCCCAGCTCACAGGTCTCCGCTCCTCTCAACCGCAAATGCTGCCTTGACTATTCCTGCTGTTTATTTCAGTTCCGTTGTGTCTCAGCTGGATGGGTAAGAGGGTGGATTCTAAAAGAGAGGCCGGCAGCATATTAAATGCATGCACCGGCTGCATAGACCTCCAGTGTGTGCAGCATGTCAGGCCACGATCTTCCTAAGCGGCCATCTTGGTCAGCAGCTCCTCCCCCTGGCTAATTCAGCCTTCACTTGTATGGAAGGCTGTATGCAATACCTTCAATGTCTGTGTTTTTCTGTCAATATGGGGTGCTGTGTGTACAATATGAGGTGTTGTGTGTACAATATGGGGTGCTGTGTGTACAATATGGGGTGCTGTGTGTACAATATGGGGTGCTGTGTGTACAATATGGGGTGCTGTGTGTACAATATGGGGTGCTGTGTGTACAATATGGGGTGCTGTGTGTATAATATGGGGTGCTGTGTGTACAATATGGGGTGCTGTGTGTACAATATGAGGTGTTGTGTGTACAATATGGGGTTCCGTGTGTACAATATGGGGTTCCGTGTGTACAATATGGGGTGCTGTGTGTACAATATGGGGTGTTGTGTGTACAATATGGGGTGCTGTGTGTACAATATGGGGTGCTGTGTGTATAATATGGGGTGCTGTGTGTACAATATGGGGTGCTGTGTGTACATGAATGAGGAAAAAATTGAACTTAAATGATTTTAGCAAATGGCTACAATATAACAAAGAGTGAAAAATGTAAGGGGGTCTGAATACTTTCAGTCCCCACTGTAATATATATATATACATAGTTCATTCAGTGGTGTACATTCATTATATAATACACTTCATGCGGTGTATTCATATATATACTCTGCATTCAGTGTAGCGTATATATACAGATTTCGCAGTGCATTATGGGGCATTCCGCAGCACTCGAATTTCCTGCGAATGCTCCATAATGTTCGCTTTTCGGCGAACGGGGAACACCCAATGTTTGACTTGAACATCGGGCTCATCCTTACCCTTGATAGATATATGGGGTAAATCGGCGCAGTGGTTGAGTGTAGTTAGGATATGGGGCTGCTGCCTCTACAGATACAATACCACCTAAGTGGAGTGTATTAGAATTTGGTAAAAAGCAGGAGTAGTTATGGCGCTGCCCTTGTGGGGTTAGAATTTTTTTTTTTCTATTAGTGGACAATTCCACCATATATTACCTGGTGTACATAACTCCTATAGATCTAGAGTATTATTCTTAAAAATTATATTTATGAGCGAAGCAAAAGGCAAAAGAACAAAAAAAACCAAAAAAAAACCTATATGTACCAAAATAACATGAGTGTTTTAGATCTGGAATCTGTGACTGGCACTCGGTTACTAATAATCACATTGTAATAAAAATGAAATATCAACATGAAATACTTCAATTATTTCCACAAAGTGCATTTGTGCTAAACCAGTGCTATAAATGTCATAAAGTGACTGCTGCTAATTCATTCAGAATCATACAGAATGTCCAGTGCTATGGATTCCATAAAGTGACTGGTGCTAGATCATACAAAATCATACTAAATATCCAATATAAAAGGTGACTGATGTGTTTTTAACCAGTAATCTTGGATAGGAAAAGTTCCATTAATGAAAAAAGAAAGTTCTTTTTGGAGTATTTTAGGATGTTCAATCTCTGAGAAACAGATTTCTGTTGTAAAACTTCTTATCCAGGTGCTGGCTTTTTAATTAGTGCCTTGTCTGCATGCTCTGATACTGCTTGCACTGATTTTCTTTCCCCTGCAGGGGTGCAGGCAATCACAGTATCTGCCACTGTGTAGCAATCATAGATGTCTCCAAACTTTACTTTCCGTGTTGTTTTGATGTATTACATATAAAAGAAAGGAGGGATACCCGTAGCGTAAAACCGTATAGGAACTTTTATTAAAGCTTAATAACACTGTGGTACTCACATTTCAATGATAAAAACGAGCATGAAAAAGATATCAAAATCGCTTTGCTAGAGGTGCTGCAAGACGTCCGTAAGCCCACCCTACACGTGTTTCATCATCAGACTTCTACTGGGGCGTTCATCTTGCTACACCTGTTCAGTTTAAATAGTGTGTCATGTAATGGGTGCAATTACGTGCTAATTGCTCGGCGGCCATTTTGGTGTAGATTTTGAAGACTGGCCTAATGGGTTTAATCTTTAAGCTGTTTTGGCGGCCATTTGTTTGAAGATATTGCAGACCGAAGCCTAAGTAGTGCGCCTGCACATTCATGTCAATGGGAGAAGATGTGGTCCGAGCTGTCAGCAAAGGACGTCACCCTTCAGCGCTCAGCCACACTCACTCCTCTCTCACTTACTGCTGAGATTTAAGCCAGCATCCGGGTCGGTGACACCCCCGAAGCGCTGCTAATTGATTTTTTTGATAAGATTTTTATATATGCACATACTGGCCATACATTTAAACTGTAATGTGCCGATTCAGCACATCATAGCCAAGAGATAAACAGACAATTTATTGTTACAAATAATGACACAAATTTTTTAAAATAAAATAAAATAAATTAAATTAAAATGCAAAGGTATACCTCAATTCTGTCAGTGTTTATTTGTGTATATTGAACCTGGTATTTGTATTATATGCTATTCTAATCAACTAATAATTTAATCCTAAATGTCGGTACGTAACCCAAAAATGGTAGACAGACACGTAGGATAAATAAGAGGCGCTCAAAGGCAACTGAAATAACCTAACAGTATACAATAGTGGTGATACCCTCTATTGGTAATCTTAACACCTTAGTGCAATACACTAATTAAAGTGAACCATATAACATAAACCAAGTGACAGTGAATTATTCTATATATATACGACAAAAATAGTGAAAATAAATGTGTATAAATATTTCACTCCATGCTGTAAAAATCAACACTCCACATAAAAGTCCATAAACTTGAAGACAGCCTCCAAACGAGCTGTATGTGATAACATAAAATTGGTGACGGATTATAAATCAAGTGTCCCAAACAAATATCTTCTCAGTGATTGATGGCCACTAATGAGTGTCTCCGTGTGTCTTCCACCTCACCACCGTGTCAGTGAATCACACCCTCCAGACATACACTCACCGATTTATAATGCCAGCATTCTCATGCAAGGCAGAAAATGCTTTCTTTACCACACTCCAGGGTAAATAAAACATACGATGTCCACGGTGATAGTATTCAATGGATCCACATAAAAGAAAATAAATGCTCCAATAGTGTGAACCAGCAAACACAATTTATTAAAATCACTGCAATCCTCACACAATGCACTCACATTCTTTAAAAAATAAACCAGCAGAAATCGTGCAATTCAAAGCAAGCTTCAACTCTGTAGATAAAACCATATAACCAGTGGTCACGGCGGACCCGAGGTGTGCAGTAGCTGGGTTATAATCTCACCCCTCCCTCGGTAAACCTCCGCTCCTCAGTGAGCTCGTATTCCTATCTTCCTGTGTGGCTGACAGCGTTCACGTCACGTCTCACAGCCACGCCCCCGACATGTTTCGTCATAGGTAGACTTATGAATATAGTCTTGCATGAGAATGCTGGCATTATAAATCGGTGAGTGTATGTCTGGAGGGTGTGATTCACTGACACGGTGGTGAGGTGGAAGACACACGGAGACACTCATTAGTGGCCATCAATCACTGAGAAGATATTTGTTTGGGACACTTGATTTATAATCCGTCACCAATTTTATGTTATCACATACCGCTCGTTTGGAGGCTGTCTTCAAGTTTATGGAATTTTATGTGGAGTGTTGATTTTTACAGCATGGAGTGAAATATTTATACACATTTATTTTCACTATTTTTGTCGTATATATATAGAATAATTCACTGTCACTTGGTTTATGTTATATGGTTCACTTTAATTAGTGTATTGCACTAAGGTGTTAAGATTACCAATAGAGGGTATCACCACTATTGTATACTGTTAGGTTATTTCAGTTGCCTTTGAGCGCCTCTTATTTATCCTACGTGTCTGTCTACCATTTTTGGGTTACATACCGACATTTAGGATTAAATTATTAGTTGATTCACATTTATTTCAAAGGGGCAGCTCAACACCATTTATTATTCACAATTTTTATTGTTTTTTGTAGTGTTTTGCATTAATCAGCAATTTTGAGGTCCAATTGGGGTGTCAGTGGCGCGGTGGAGGTGTTCTCTGTGTGAAGGGCGTTATCATCCAGGATACCTATTTAACAATTTATGCTATTCTAATACTTTGGTTTTAAAGGGGGACCATTAGTGTGTGTCCTATAGCCAAAATCCGTGATCGGGGTCGTCATTAGGTATTGTAATAGAAAAATTTTTTTAGAAAAAAAATGTTGTATGTATATTTATGGTGGGGGGATCATCATATCCAATTTTTTACAAAATTGGATATGATGATCCCCCCAACAGATATTTCACTTTTATTACAATGTGATTATTAGTAACCGAGTACCAGTCACAGATTCCAGATCTAAAACACTCACGTTATTTTGGTACATATAGTTTTTTTTTTTCTCCCTTCGTCTTTCAGGACAGCACCTGGAGAGAGCGCAGCTCCACCCACTTTCCCAGGAAACACTGCAGTCAGTTTCTTTAAAGACCAGACACTTCCACCATGGCCTCAGTTGTAGTGTTTCCTCCACCATGGTGGAAGCGCTGCAGGGAACCAGGGGTGTGCTGCACTTTCTCCAGGTGGTGAAAGTAGGAGGCATACCGGTTGATGTCGATTTTTTCTCTTTAAAGACAGCCCAGCATCCTCCCTGATGTGTGGGGGATTCTCCGGTGTCCCCTCCTCTTCATGCTCGGCGAGAGCCAGGCTGCGAGGGTCCCGCTCCTACAAGACCGGCGGCATGGGCTGTGGAGTAGCGAACGGCGTCTACTCTGCTGACCGCACGCCTTCCGGGTTCGGATGGCGAGCGCATAATTTCCGACCGGGGGCGGGGCCTCGAGCGGTGCGACGCGGCTTCCGGTTCCGGCCGCTGGAACGCAGGAGGAAAGGGGCGGTCTCTACGGCTGATGTCATTTCCGGCCCTCACAGCGGTGAGCGGCCCGGGAAAATCAAATAAAAAGAGCACAGACGCCGCTGTTTGTCCTGTCAGCAATGGAGGATGATCAGATGGCGGTGGCAGGAGCAGGAGCATCACCAATCAGCCAGGCTCAGGTAAGCAGGGACATTGATCACTGTTATTACTGTATGGGCAGTTGTGATATTTATGTATATAAATTCCCTTCCTTGTAAAAAAAAAAAAAAAAAAAAAAAAGGGGGAGCCTGCAGATCACTTTTTCCGGATTACTAATGGAAGGATAAGTGATTGGTTATCTGGTTTAAGGTGGATCTGTGGGGTGATTCACCGGCTGTGGAACAAGACTTAGGGGTTAAAGGGTTAACTTCCTTGGTGGGTTTTTTTCTGTGTTCCTTGTATACAGCATGTAAACTGTTTTGGTGGAATATGGTTCAGCAAATGTCTTTTTTCCCTTGGGATATTGCAGAAGGCTAAAGAAAAGACCAAGCATGTCTCCCCTATTGTTAAAAGGAAATGTCCCTCATGCAAGGGGTTACTGAGGGATTCCTGGACCAAGATATTATGCAAATCTTGTATTGCGGACATAGTTAAGGAGGAGACAGCTCCCGCTAGTCCGGCAACTCAGCAAGGGGAATTGCTGAGCTCTTTCAGGAAGGAACTGGCGGACACCTTTGAGTCCTTCAGGTCCTACCTGGATAGACGCCCAACGGCGCATAGCAGTATGGTGCCGCGTTCTCAATCCTCTGTTTCAGCATCCAGAGGGGGCAGCGACTCAGAGGAGGAAGAATGTAATGTTTTACTAAATTCTGACGAGGAAGCGGAAGAAGGGAATGAAGCTTCTTCTCCTTCTTCTAGATACAAACTATCCCTTGAGGAGGTGGATGATCTACTAAAGACAATACACACTACCCTTAACATCACAGAGGATAAAACTCAGCTATCCTTACACGATAGGATGTTCCCGGGCCTTGGGGAGGAAAAACACAGGGTTTTTCCTGTACATAGGTTTTTATCAGAAACCATTAAGAGGGAGTGGAAGGATCCAGAAAGAGCCCCCTTCTTTTCTAAATCCCTCAAGCGGAGGTTTCCGTTTGATGAGGATAGCTCGCATATCTGGAAAAAAAAAACAAGATTGGACGCAGCGTTTTCCCAGGTATCAAGGAATACTGACCTGGCGTTTGAGGACATGGGTATCCTTAAGGATACCATGGATAAAAAGGCAGACTCCCTTTTAAGGAAGGCATGGGATTCATCTTTAGCAAATTTGAAACCTGCCATGGCTTCAACAGTGGTAGCCAGAAATCTGGAACACTGGCTGGAGCAGCTGAAAGCTCACATTGAGGCGGGGACGCCTCGTAAAGATCTGCTAGATACGCTCCCGGTGTTATCTAAGGCGGTAGGGTATATAGCAGATGCCTCAACAGAATCAATCAGAATGTCAGCCAGATCCACAGCCCTGATAAACTCAGCTCGCAGGGCTTTATGGGTCAAGACATGGACAGGGGATACGGCCTCAAAAACAAAGTTATGTGGTTTACCCTTTGAGGGTGATCTGGTGTTTGGACCTGGGCTGGAAGCTATACTTGACAGAACAGCTGACAAAAAGAAGGCTTTCCCTATAAAGAAAAAGGTGATTCCGCAAGGGAACAAAAATTTTCGTGCTTTTTGGAAAACCCCTGATACCAAAGAGGCAGGCTATAAGAGGCCTTGGAGATCTCAAAGAGGGAGGGGCAAGTCAGGAGTACTTTTTTGCCCCCCGACCACAAGCACAAAAACCCAGTGACTGTCATCCAACTGTGGGAGCAAGGCTACAGACCTTCTTTTCACAGTGGAAGACTATAACGAACAGCCAGTTTATCCTCAAGACCATTCTGGAGGGTTACAGGCTGGAATTTTCTCAACCTCCTCCTGTGCGTTTTTACATAACCCAGGCTCCCCGAGACTCAGAAAAGTCACTAGCAATGACAGCTATCCTGAAAGAATTGATGCTACAAAAGGTGATCACGAACGTGCCCCCTGGGGAATTAGAACAGGGGTGCTATTCACACATATTTCTTGTGAAGAAGCCTTCGGGAAAATTCAGGCTCATCCTGAACCTGAAGATTCTCAACAAGACTATCAGATACAAAAAATTCAAGATGGACACAATATTCTCAGTGAAGAGTCTCCTGACCCCAAGATGTTTTATGGCGTCCATAGACCTGAGAGATGCATACTTACATGTACCAGTAGCATCAACATCGCAAAAGCACCTAAGGTTTGCGATAAATTTGGGGAAATCAACCCTCCATCTCCAGTTCAGAGCTCTCCCTTTCGGGCTGTCATCCTCTCCGAGGATTTTCACAAAGATCCTGGCAGAGGCCTTAGCCCCACTCAGAGTAGAGGGAGTAACAGTCCTGCCTTATCTAGACGATCTACTAATTTTTGCCAAAACAAGGGACCTATTAGTAAGGGATCTGGAAAAGACAATGAGGCACTTGGTAGGTCTAGGATGGATAATAAACGAGGAGAAATCAAACTTGATTCCATCTCAGACCATACTATTCCTGGGCTACACGATAGATTCCATCCAGGAGAGAATTTTTCTCCCCGAGGAGAAGATGGAGAAGCATCAGGGGGCAGTAAAGAGGACACAGACAAATATGCCTATCTCCATAAGAGCAGCTATGTCGGTCCTAGGGCTACTCACTGCGACTATACCAGCAGTGCAGTGGGCACGTCTACATACAAGGGAGCTTCAACAGGCAATTTTAATGAGTTGGTCCTATGGGGAGTCCCTGGAAAGATTAATAAAGATACCTACGTGGGTTCAGAGGAAGCTTTGGTGGTGGAAAAATCGCTCAAACCTGGACAGGGGTCTGCTCTGGGGCTTTCCTTTGGAGAAAAGACTAACAACGGACGAAAGTTCCTGGGGCTGGGGTGCCCATCTGGACGAGCAGATGGCTCAGGGGAGTTGGACAGACTGGAAAGCCAGAAAGTCCTCCAATTAGAGAGAGCTAAGGGCTATTCTCCTGGGTTTATGGGCCTTCGAAAAGACAGTCCGGGGCCATCATGTTCAAGTTTTATCGGACAATGCCACAGCGGTGGCATATATATCAAGGCAGGGAGGAACAAGGAGCAGGGCTCTGCTATCCTTGGCACTCCAGATTCTAGCCTGGGCAGAAAACAATCTAAAATCCATAAAAGCAATACATCTGAAGGGAGATTTGAACCTTCTAGCAGACTTTCTGAGCAGGGAAAGAATACTGGAAGCAGAATGGAGTCTGAACGCAGGAACTTTCCAAAAACTAACAGAAAGATGGGGAGTACCCCAAATAGATCTTTTTGCATCTCAAAAGAATGCAAAAGTAGAGGCCTTCTTCTCACTAAACAGGCAGGATCAGGCGAAGGGAGTGGATGCATTAGCGCAGCCATGGAACTTCCAGTTGTGCTACGCTTTTCCCCCCTTTCAGATGATTCCCTTGGTCTTAAAAAAACTACAGAAAGAGAACACGAGTATGATCCTAGTGGCCCCTTTCTGGCCCAAACGAGCTTGGTTCGCAACAATACAGAGGATGGCGGTGGAACCTTATTGGGTGCTTCCACTGCGGAAGGATCTACTAACGCAGGGCCCCCTTCATCATCCGAATACCCAGCATCTCAGGTTGACAGGGTGGTTACTGAGGAGCAGATGTTAAAAAATAAGGGCCTTTCAGATAAACTGGTCTCTACCCTGCTGAATAGTCGTAAGGAGGTTACCAGGGCCATCAATTTCAAAACATGGAAGCGATTTAATAGCTGGTGTGCAGCGAGGATACTTTCACCACAAGAAATTGCTCCAATATTAGAATTTCTCCATGAGGGAATGAAGATGGGGTTGGCAGCTAGTACCCTAAAGGTACAGGTAGCTGCATTATCGGTTTTCCTTGAGAGACAATTATCTAGGGAGCCGCTCATTATTAGGTTTTTCAGGGCATTGGCCAGAGCTAGGCCAATACCTTTTAAGTTTTTCCTAGATGGGACCTGTCGGTGGTTCTGTGGGGTCTAATCAAAGAGCCTTTTGAACCTCCAGAGGAAGCATCAATCAGACTATGGTCGTTAAAAATAGTCCTGTTAGTAGCGGTAACTTCAGCTAGGAGAATAAGCGAGTTACAAGCTCTTTCCATAAGAGAACCCTTTTGTTATATTTTTCCAGACTGGGTAGTGCTAAAAACTGACCCGGGTTTTCTGCCGAAGGTGTCATCAGCATTTCATAGGGCACAAGAGATAATTCTCCCTACTTTTTGTCCTAACTCGTCCAGTGCTAAGGAGAGGTCTTTCCATTCCCTGGACGTGAGAAGGTGTTTATTACACTATATAGAGATAACAAAAAATTTTAGAAGATCAGATTCTCTCTTTGTTCTATTCTCTGGTCCACGTAGGGGATATAAAGCATCCAAAGGCACCATAGGTAGATGGCTGAGAATGGCCATCAGTGAAGCTTATAGAGCTTCAGGAGCAGAGCCCCCTAAGGGGGTAGTGGCCCATTCAACAAGGGCAGTAGCAACGTCCTGGGCAGAGAGGGCAGGGGCTTCCCCGGGTCGGATCTGTAAAGCGGCCACGTGGACAAGTTTCTCCACCTTCACCCGCCACTACAGGTTGGACTTGCTATCAGCAGCAGAACAATCGTTTGGCAGGAAGGTCCTGCAGGCGGTGGTCCCACCCTAGAGTAAGTACTCTTTTATCATCTCCAGGTGCTGTCCTGAAAGACGAAGGGAGAAAACCCTAGTTAGACTTACCGGTAACGGTATTTCTACGAGTCTTTCAGGACAGCGCCGATGACCCGCCCTAAATTTTAAGGTTATAAGATGTGTTATTGCTATGTTCTGCTTTAATTTCTTTCTCTAATTTCAGCATGGACTCTATGAACAACTGAGGCCATGGTGGAAGTGTCCGGTCTTTAAAGAAACTGACTGCAGTGTTTCCTAGGAAAGTGGGTGGAGCTGCGCTCTCTCCAGGTGCTGTCCTGAAAGACTCGTAGAAATACCAATACCGGTAAGTCTAACTAGGGTTTTTTGTTTTTGTTTTTTTTTGTTTCGCTCATAAATATAATTTTTATGAATAATACTCTAGATCTATAGGAGTTATGTACATCAGGTTATATATAGTGGAATTGTCCACTAATAGAAGTATAGTGTAGAGACCTCACCAACATGCTGGAGGGGATGTGGCGCCCTGGGGACCTTTGCACACCTATGGTGGGACTGTGTGAAGATCCATCCTTATTGGGAAAGGATCATAGATAACATTTACCAAATAACAGGAGAGCATGTTCGGAAAGAGCCGTGGATATGTCTGTTCCATAAAACAGTAGTTCAATACTAGAATACCTTGGTACCCCACCTTCTGAATGCAGCCAAAAGCCTGATCCCAAGAGTGTGGAGAACTCCTGATCCCCCCTCAATGAAAGAATGGATAGTAAAAATAGATTGGTTGAGATCAATAGAAGAAACAATACATAGAAGTGAAGACTCCATGGAAACATATACTGTAACAGTGTATGGAAAAGTTTGTAGATTTAAAAAAATCATCAGAATATATGATGATGGTGGAGTGTTAAGAGGAGTCAGGAGGGTGGATGCATGGGGGGTGGGGGGGAGAGAGGGAGAGAAGGGGGGAGGGAGGGGTGGTTATGGGATTTATTTAATTATCTACTAAATTTTGCAATTTTCTTTTCAGGTTATATGATGAGGGATGGTATGTCTAATATAGATTAATGTATTGAAAATGTAAGGCGAAGATACCAACTTTTGAAATTTAAAAGTTAAAAAATAAAAAAAGAATAGGGTACAGTACGGCACAGTCATAGGGCACACTTACACAAGGTCTTCAAAAATGTTAGATGGCTATCACATTTTGAGAGACCCTAACCTGGAACGTTTATAGTTACAATAAATATGTAAAAAAAGAAAAAAAAACATAAAAAGAAAAAAAAAAGATGCAGGTCAATGATCTGGTGAGCTGGGTGATGCAGGATCAGCAGCAGGATGGAGCAGGGTGAGACAAGCCGGGTCAAACACAGGTAATCAGAGTAAGGCAGCAGGCTGGAGCAAGATCAAATGGACAGTCAGTAGTTGGCAACAGGATATTATGCAGGAGAGGCTTTAGCAGAGTCAGGACAGGCCGAGGTCAGGATTGGAGATAGCAGGTAAGTCAGCAGAGCCGGGTCAGTACAGGTAATCAGATAGCAGGTACAGGTTTCAGAACACGGGTAAGCTGCAGAGCAGACAGCACTCCACAAGTGCAGCTGCTGTTCTTTTAAAGGCCCATTGGCACCAAGCAGAAGTTAGCGTACACACACAAACACTGCTGCCATGCGTGCGCGCACACATCTCCATCTTGCTGCAGTAAGTCCCTAACACTGCTGTTATACTGTACTGTTATGCCCCGTACACACAATCGGACATTGATCGGACATTCCGACAACAAAATCCTAGGATTTTTTCCGACAGATGTTGGCTCAAACTTGTTTTGCCTACACACGGTCACACAAAGTTGTCGGAATTTCCGATCGACAACCACGCGGTCACGTACACCACGTACGACGAGACTAGAAAAGGCCAGTTCAGAACCAAGCGCGGCACCCTTTGGGCTCCTTTTGCTAATCTCGTGTTAGTAAAAGTTTGGTGAAAGACGATTCGCGCTTTTTCAGACTCGTGGCTTTCAGATCGGTTTGTATTTGCTCTTCAGTGCGTGCAGTCAGTTCGTATTCAAGTTTTCTGTGCGATCTTGCCCGCTCGTTGCTGTTTTTCAGGTCGCTCTTCACAGGCCTTGCTGTTCTTCAGTGTGTTCTGTTACTTCGTTCTGAGCAGCCGACCGTTTTCTAGCCATGTTGCGTATACGTACTCCTCGTAGAGTTCGTGCTGTGTGGGGGCTTGGTGTTGGGGTCCTGACCTTGACACAAGTCCAGTCCATGAACAGGGTGGGGAGGAGTTGGTGAATGAATTGGTTGCTTCAGCGTGACCAGTTCTCTCATATGCCTCTGTTCCGTGAGATCCGTGGGAATAATCCTGATGATTTCAGGAACTTTCTCCGGATGACGGACCCCGTGTTTCACCGTCTGTTGGCTTCGCTGACCCCCTATATCAGCAGGCAGGATACCTGCATGAGGCAAGCCATCACTCCGGAGCAGAGGTTGGTCGCTACCTTGCGGTATTTGGCCACAGGGAGAAGCCTGCAGGACCTCAAGTTCTCGACAGGCATCTCCCCCCAGGCTCTGGGGATCATTATCCCAGAGACCTGTTCTTCCATCATCCAGGTCCTGCAGAAGGAGTATATGAAGGTAAGATTTGTATCCTTTAATATCACATTTTATTGTATTGAATGTTTGCTAATATATTGTATTTCTTTCCTCATTCCCTAATTACCATGATTGTAATATGCTGTGAATGTCCCCTTTGTTCTCATGCATGCTGGATTTTTAGGTAATCTTTTTTTTTGTCCTTCATACCTATTTGCCTTCACTAACCTTCCCAGCATGTTCTCCTGGCCTTATATTCACCTCATATAGTCACTTAACAATGTATTTTATCAGCTCCATACCCTGTTTCCCCGAAAATAAGACCTAGCATGATTGTCGGTGATGGCCGAAATATAAGCCCTACCCCCCAAATAAGCCCTAGTTAAAGTCCTTGTAGGTCTTATTTTCAGAGTATGGCTTATTTTAGGGGAAACAGGGTAGGGCTTATTTGGGGGGTAGGGCTTATATTGCAGCCATCACTGACAATCACGCTAGGTCTTATTTTCGGGGAAACAGGGTAGTAGTGCTTTACCCCAAACACCCCCTAAAATGTTTATAAATGTGATTTGTGCTTTAAATTCAGGCAGAGTGCCAGAGGCTTTTTTTGTAGTGTCCCCAAATAATTTTTATTAACCCTCCCTCCCCCCAACTGCTAAGTCAGCTGATACCAATTATCTATCTATCCCCAATCATCTATCTGCTGACGTTGCCAAACCCATAGACACTATACCCATCTCTTTTGTGGTCAGATGTATGGATGAATTCCCCAAAGCATGTAGTGCAAGGGCCTGCCTGTACTTTCAAATGGTACTGTTTCAAGTTTTTGTATCCTATTATTATCTTGATAGGTAAAAGCAGAATGTCAAAATGTGCTCTAATGTGTACAATGTGTATAAATATATCTTATTTATTATGACACTTCTTACCTGTCCAGTGGGCTGCCAATAGTGTAACTAAGGAGGGGCTGTTCCAAGTAATACCCTGTATTTAGGCATTCATCTCTCAATGAAGTGAAGAGGGTTACCTGTCCAAGAGTTCCCCCCCTATAATGTTAGAAATGGCCCATGAGAGGGGGAGGGGGAATATGATAGGTGTACCTTATACTTTGTTGTTGTAAAATTCCCCTTAATAAATGTTATCTGGATGTTGGCCAAGAATGTTTTGTGTCTATAATCTGCTTTCCATGGTTATGTGCAATAATAATAATGTTTTTTTTTTCCTCAACAGTTTCCTTCCACGCCACAGGAATGGCAGACTGTGGCCTCCCACTTTGCCCAGCGGTGGGACTTTCCTAACTGCGGAGGGGCAATTGATGGGAAACACGTCCACATCATCCCACCACCCAACTCGGGGTCATACTATTACAACTACAAGGGGTTTGATAGTATTGTGATGGCGGTGGTGTCAGCTACTTATGAGTTCCTGTATTATTATTATTAGTATTATACAGTATTTATATAGCGCCAACAGTTTACGTAGCGCTTTACAACTTGAGGGTAGACAGTACAAATACAATACAATTTGATACAGTAGGAATCAGAGGGCCCTGCTCCTTAGAGCTTACAATCTAAGAGGGAAGGTCAAGAGATACAAGAGGTAATAACTATGGGTGATGTGCTGATTGAGAAGATAAATGTACAGTTGTTAGGTGGGGGCCAGATAGGCTTCTCTGAAGAGATGAGTTTTCAGGGATCGTCTGAAAGTGGATAAAGTAGGAGAAAGTCGGACGGATTGGGGTAGAGCATTCCAGAGGATGGGGGAGGCTCTGGAGAAGTCCTGAAGGCGAGCATGGGATGAGGTGACAAGGGAGTTTGAGAGCAGGAGGTCTTGGGAGGAGCGAAGAGAACAATTAAGTTGGTATTTTGTGACTAGGTTAGAGATGTAGCTGGGGGTCAGGTTGTGGATGGCTTTGTAAGTATTAGTTAGTATCTTGAATTTAATTTGGTGACTGAGTGGCAGCCAGTGGAGGGATTGGCAGAGGAGTGTGGCAGACACTGAGCGGTTTGTGTGGTGGATGAGCCTGGCAGCAGCGTTCATGATGGACTGAAGTGGGGATAGCCTATTTAGAGGTAAACCAATGAGGAGGGAGTTGCAGTAGTCGAGGAGGGAGATGACCAGGGAGTGGATTAGAAGCTTTGTGGTGTCATTGGTTAGGAAGGGGCGTATCTTGGAGATGTTGCGAAGATTGAGGCGGAAAGCTTTGGATAGTAATAGAATGTGGGGTCGAAAGGTTAGTTCAGAGTCCAGGATTACACCTAGGACCTTGGCGTGGGGAGATGGGTTGATAGTTGAGCCGTTGATCTTGACAGGGAAATCAGGGGAAGTGGCACCTGAGGGAGGAAATATCATGAGCTCGGTTTTGGATAGGTTGAGTTTGAGAAAGTGATGTGACATCCAGGCTGATATGTCTGCTAGTAAGTTGGTAATGCGTGAGGAGACAGATGGAGAGAGCTGGGGGGTGGAGAGATAGATTTGGGTGTCATCAGCGTAGAGATGATATTTAAAGCCGTGGGAGGCAATCAACTGACCCAAGGACATGGTGTAATATGAGAAAAGGAGAGGTCCAAGAACAGAACCTTGGGGGACCCCAACGGAAAAAGGAAGAGGAGAGGAGGAAGTAGAGTTGTAAGTGACACTGAAGGAGCGGTGGGATAGGTAGGATGAGAACCAGCGAAGAGTACAGTCATGGAGACCAAAGGAGTGGAGTTTTTTGAGGAGGAGGGGGTGGTCCACTGTGTCAAAGGCAGCAGAGAGATCCAGGAGAAGAAGTACAGAATAGTGTCCATTGGCTTTAGCCATTAGTAGGTCATTTGAGAGTTTAAGGAGAGCAGTTTCCGTGGAGTGTTGAGGGTGAAAACCGGACTGAAGGGGATCAAGAAGTTTATTCATGATGGTCGCTTAGTCGGTTGTAGACCAGTCTTTCAAAAAGTTTGAAGGAGAAGGAGAGTAAGGAGATGGGATGTAAGTTGTTGAGATTGGTGGGCGTGGGGCGTGGACGTGGGGAAGAATGGCCGGATGTCCGATGGTGGAGTCATCGCCCAGACAGAGTTTTACAGCCATCTCCAGAATGGCAGCTAGGACTTGCCACCTCCAGAAGACAATGTGGAAGGACTCCCATTCGTCTTCGTTGCGGATGAAGCCTTTGCGCTGGAGGACCATCTTATGCGGCCATTCCTGATGAGGACCCTCACCCCGGAACAGAGGGTTTTTAATTACCGGCTGGCCAGAGTCAGAAGAGTGGTGGAGAACACATTTGGAATCATGGCCAGCCGGTTCCGCCTATTTATGACACCCATCCATATGGCGGAGTATAAACTTAATCATCTAATCCTGGCGTGCTGTGTTCTACATAACTTTTTACGCAAACATTCTGCCAACTATGCTGGCTCAGTTGGGCCTGAGGCCGGAATGATCAATGAACCAACCCTGACGCCGCTTGAAAGCGGGCGTCCTGGCTTGCCCTCCCTGAGTGCCGTGATGTCCGGTTAAGATACCTTGAGTTCTTTGCGGGTAGGGGGGCCATCAATATGCCAGACAATTTGTGAAGCCTTTATCAAATAAAAAAAACAAAAAACAAATCTTTGGTGACATTTCCTGCTTGTGTTTGTTTTACCTGACCCTGTCAGAAATGTGGGGAGTCCTGAAAATGGCGTGATTGTGTAACCTTATACAAAGCACTGTTGGGTGTTATTTACTAAAGGCAAAGACACTTTGCACTACAAGTGCACATGCAACTGCACTGAAACTGCACTTGTAGTGCAAAGAGGATTTGCCCTTAGGAAATAACTCCCATTTTTACAGAAAACACCAATTACATCACCACCAAAGTGTTTTAGCGTTGACACAATATTCCACACATTCTTCATTAACAATCATTTTAATACCTGCACAATCACATGTGCATTTAGAAAAGGTTTTTAAAACAAACCAACATGTTTGTTGTATAACAATTTTTGGGGTTGCATTATCACAAATAGAAATGTCCATTTAAGATAAAACAGGCCTGTGTAAAACCAACAAGAAAGACACAAATCTTGGAACTTACAAAGTTCACATTTGGTAGAACTTGAAGGCAATATCAGACATGAGTGTTTAGCAACTGTGTTTGATATTGCGTTCAGATGGGGTGAAGTCACCCCAGGAAAAGCCAAATTTGGAAGATGCACACAAATTTACCAATGTCAACATTTGCTAGCTGCCATCACGGGGGATCAAGGGACGTGTTTTGGGGGTGAAACCCCTTCCTCTCAGCTACTTTATTATTGAGGAAGGGGTTGCACCCCCAAAACGCGTCCATTGATCTCCCGTGATGGCAGATAGCACATGTTGGCACACTGTGTGCATCCTCCAAATTTAGCTTTTAGAAAAATCGCTAAAACATTTTAAAATTTGTAGAACACAAAAGAAGAAAGTGAGTTTGAGGGGTTTTAAACTCGCCCCAAAACATCAATGATGTTCTTATTTTTTGGAATAACATCATTGATGTTTTTCTTGAGGTTTTCCAATTGTAAATTACACCCCATGATCTCCCCGATCAGGATCTGGGCATTTTCTGATGTGAAAGGATCTGGATCCATAACATCACAATCACCTAAAAAGAGAGCAAAACAAAAACAGGTATCAAAAATATGCCGGCATCCATCTCTTACCTGAGCCTGTGGTCGCAGACACTCACCTGTTGTGGTGACAATTTCCACCATGTCTTCCTCCTCCTGCTCTTCTTGGGTTGGGGGTATTTCCCCTTCTTCCAGAGGTGGGGGGTCTGTGGTCTCCTCGGATGAGGGGTGTCCTCCGAGTCTTTTCTCCCCTATGTAAAACAAAAATGCTATACTTAGCACACAGATATTTGATGGCAGAACTATAAATAGGAAACATTGGTTGGAAGTGGGGTACAATTGTCAATTTTAGCCGAGTTCCAAGATGTAGCATTTTCAGTGTCCTTTGTCAAGCTGCAATACTTTACCTGTTTTGTACAAGCTTCACAGATGGAGACCCCCCTATAGTATACACTGTATGAGAAAATGGGGGGAGTTTGGGACTTTATATGAAGCACCATAAGTGCCTCCATCCATGGAATAAAAAAGATTTAAGGAACTGTACTTCTCAGAAAAGTTCAAAAATGTTGTTTCTATTATGCCGCGTACACACAGTCGGACTTTTCAGCTACAAAAGTCGGACAGCCTGTCCGACATACTTCCGGCGTACCTTCGGCGGACTTGCGGCAGACTTTCTTACGAACGGACTTGCCTACACACGACCACACAAAAGTACGACAGCTTAGTACGCGGTGATGTACACCAAGTCCGACGAGACTATAAAACGGAAGTTCAATAGCCCGTACGACACCCTTTGGGCTCCTTCTGCTAATCTCGTGTTTATCTCGTGTTAGTAGAAGTTTGGTGAGAGACGATTCGCGCTTGTGAGACTCGTATTTTTCAGTTCGTTTTAACTGTTGTTCAGTCTGTGCTTGTGAGGTTTGTATCTGCTTTTCAGTGCGTTTGGTCAGTTGGCATTGAGAAATCTTTGTTTTATTGGCCGCTCGTTCCTGATTTTCAGGTCGTTCTTCACAGGCCTTGCTGTTCTTCAGTGCGTTCTGTTTAGTGCGTTCTGACCAGCCGACCGTTTTGAAACCATGTTACCTGTACGTACTCGTCGTCGAGCTCGTGCATTGTATGTGTTTGGTGCTGTAGTTTATTCTTCAGCCCAAGACCAGTCCATGAACAGGGCGAGGAGGAGTTCATGGACCAAGAATTGGTTGCTCCAGCTTGACCAGTTCTGTCACATGCCATTGCTCCGTGAGATCCGTGAGAATAATCCTGAGGATTTCAGGAACTTTCTCCGGATGACGGACCCCGTTTTTGACCGTTTGGTGGCTTTGCTGACCCCCTATATCAGCAGGCAGGATACCTGCATGAGGCAAGCCATCACTCCGGAGCAGAGGCTGGTCGCTACCTTGCGGTATTTGGCCACAGGGAGAAGCCTGCAGGACCTTAAGTTCTCGACAGGCATCTCCCCCCAGGCTCTGGGGATCATTATCCCAGAGACCTGTTCTGCCATCATCCAGGTCCTGCAGAAGGACTATATTAAGGTAAGATATTTTGCTTTTATTAGCATCACATGTTCTTTTATGTAATCTTTGATAATGTAATGTATTTCTTGCTTCAAACACTACTTACCATCATTGCAATATAGTGTGAATGTCCCCTTTTTATCCTCACACATGCTGGATTTTTTTCCTGTTATTTTTTGTCATGCATGTATATTTTCCTTCAATAACCTCCCCAGCATGCAGTGATGGCAAAATATCCACCTAGTCTACTCATTTTGAATGTATTTTGTTTGAGTGTATTTAGTGTGCTGCTAATTAGCAATTAGCTAGATTTCCCAACCCCCCCCACCTAAACTCACTCCAAATAGTGTGCTGCTAATTAGCAATTAGCTAGATTTCCCAACCCCCCCCCACCTAAACTCACTCCAAATAGTGTGCTGCTAATTAGCAATTAGCTAGATTTCCCAACCCCCCCCCCCCCCCACCTAAACTCACTCCAAATAGTGTGCTGCTAATTAGCAATTAGCTAGATTTCCCAACCCCCCCCCACCTAAACTCACTCCAAATAGTGTGCTGCTAATTAGCAATTAGCTAGATTTCCCAACCCCCCCCCCCCCCTCGTAAAAATTTGCTTGAATGTTCTGTGGTGTTGATTTGTCTAAAGCAAATATATGTTGCACTTTGCAAAATGCATGTGCACTCTACAAGTGCATTTGTTCCAGTGCTTTAGTAAATGAGCAGAAGCTCTGCTGATTTCCATCATCAAATCATATGCAAGCCTCAAAGTGTTTTCATTAATTGCCCTTGCATGTGATTGTGTACTCCTTGCAACATGAATGCCTTTTTACATTACCTCATTTACTGTAAGCTGGTTAGCAACTGCAACTGCAGAGTGCGACAACTGCAGTCTTGTAGCCTTTTTAGTCCCTAAATTCCTGCGTGTCCTAAAAGTAATTTATTTTATGGATTTCACAACCCCCTAAAATGTAATCAATGTTCCATCAGAGGGGGTGAGCAATCTGATAAGTGTGCCTTTCCATATTAGTTTTTCCTGAAGAATTAAATTATTTAATGTTATACTGATGCTGGGGAATAATGTTTTGAATTGTCTAATTTTATTGCAATGTTAGCTTCCAAATTAATTGATTTGGGTTTTCTTGTTTGATTCCCCAGTTTCCTTCAACGCCACAGGAATGGCAGACTGTGGCATCCCATTTTGCCAGCCGTTGGGACTTTCCCAATTGTGGAGGGGCTATAGATGGGAAACATGTCCACATTGTGCCACCACCCCATTCGGGGTCATACTATTTCAATTATAAAGGGTTCCACAGTATTGTTTTAATGGCGGTGGTGTCGGCACACTATGAATTTTTATATGTGGACGTGGGGAAGAATGGCCGGATGTCGGATGGAGGAGTATTTGCCCAGACGGAGTTCTGCCAGCGTCTCCAGAGTGGTGGCCTGGGATTGCCACCTGATGCGGATAATGTGGAAGGACTCCCCTTTGTCTTCATTGCCGATGAAGCCTTCGCTCTGAGCAAGCACCTCATGAGGCCATTCCCCCAAAGAACCCTCACCCCGGAGAGGAGGGTTTTTAATTTCCGGCTGGCCAGAGCTAGAAGAGTGGTTGAGAATGCGTTTGGAATTCTGGCCAGCCGGTTCCGCCTGTTTCAAACAGCCATTAATTTGGCGGAATACAAACTTAATTTTATCATTTTATCGTGCTGCATTCTGCACAACTTTTTAAACAAACATTCTCAGAATTATATAGGCACAGTTGGGCCTGAGGCCGGACTTATAGATGACAACCTTACGGGCCTGGATAATGTCCGTACTGGCTTGGCCCCCCAAAGTGCCCGTCAAGTTAGACAGCAATATGTTAATTATTTTATGGGTAGGGGGGCCATTGCAATGGGCCATGATATTTAATTTTTTACAATAAAAAAAATATGGATGAAATCTTGAATTATATTTCTTGCTTGCCTTTCTTTTGGGCTTTCTCCTAGGTTATGGTCGAGCAGTTGTAGTGCCAACTGTATTTTCATTTTAAATGTCTAAATAAAAGCTCCATTGCCACTGTAAACAACTTTTTGACAATTATAACCAAACTGATACTGAGCATTGAAATAACAAACCACACATTTATTTAATTCCTATAAGGAGATGTTTTTATTAATGGTTGTTATGCATTCAGTTCTGCATTTAGTATAAAATGTTCATAGACAAAAATATAATGATATCTTAATAATTTAGAAAAATATAATTATATTTAAATA